>CALYLX010000041.1:0-149449 GCA_944990035.1 Clitopilus passeckerianus | reverse complement strand
CAAGCGACTGTATGCGCCTTGTTTCTTACCTGTGAGATAGTTGTCGATGATCAGCTACCATATCACCCTCAACATGGGACTTTAATGTGCATGTCGGTGATCACCAATGACGGCGAGCCACATTGTATCTGGCCAAGCATTCTGGAGAAAGCTGTTTGTACCTTCCAACTCTACAATTAGTTTCCCGCGATGACAATCTCAATAGTTCATGAAGCTCATGGGAGGATACGATTTCCCGGGGTCGTAAGTCGTTCTTTTGAGGTGGCATATTGAAAAGCTGATTTATCATCAGGAATTCGAGCATAGATCTTCAGTGAATAGCATTTCTTTCCTTCTCTTCGCTCGCGCTAATTGTATCCAGCGTCATCGCAGGTTGGATTCCGGAGCACCTCGAAGTTCGGGGCCCGCAATTCGAGCGCGAACGGACCTGGGAACGGATAATCCAAGGTTTTCAAACTGGTTCGTAATTTTTTTTCTAAATGGCAACTTCACTTATTAACCCTCTATATTCGCAGGTTTCTGTATGATAACCCTTGGAACAGGAATAACACAGAAGTCATGGCAAGGTTTTGAGCTTCTGCCTTCGCACAGCTACGCCGTAGTCGGTAAGCTCACTCGCCGTGCTCGAGCTTGGTTTGGCTTCAATCACATTCATATAGGCCTAGGAGAGAATGATAGAACTGTGACGCTTCTCGATACATGGATAAATCCAGACCATGAAGCCCAACAACGACAGCTTGCAGGTGATTCTGTTTTGAATCATCTTTCAAATCGCTAATTTCTGACCCTCACGGAAGGCAGGATAGAAATGCCCTGGTTCGACGTGTTGAACGTCTTCAACGGAATATACCTCAGTTGGGATCCATCGATCTGGCCGAGCAACCTCATACATCACGGGTGAGGGTGAAGTATACACTGTGCCATGAAATGATTAACGTATAAACGTAGGATGTGGAACCGTACGGGGAACGATGGTAAGTTCTCCTTTTTGCTCATGTAAACACCTAAACAAACGAATTCTCAGACAACGTGCGCCAACTTCACGTCAAATTCACATCAGAGGACACTGCAGGCGATAGAGAGATATGGGTCCTCCTCACCAGACACGTGGTTGACTCTAAGCGGACAGCAGATTTTATATCACTCAAAGTCGACACCGAAGACGGTCTCTCTTATGATCCTACAAATCAGAACAATTTGGCTTCGCAGGTATTTCCTTCCACTTTGTTAATGACCTTCTCGCTAAATCCAAATTCAGGGCACGTACACCAACAGCACACACGTTCTCGCGCGTCTACTCATTTCATACGACTTTATAGAGGAACTCACATATCCACAGGTCCGCACATCGATCCCTGGTTCCTTCAAAGAAGGAGTGTTATCTATCTTATCCTCTTACGAAGGGGATGCTACCGAAGTGGGTTTTACTCTCACTGTTTACTCAGGCTCCGCGTTTGCGGTGGCTTGGGATGAGACAGCTCCCATACCTCTGTATACAAAGAAGGTAAGATCATCATGATATAGCGCACATTGAACCCCATTGATTTTTCTAGATCGAAGGCATCCTATCGAGCAAGAGTTCGGGCGGAAATTGCACCCATCCTACTTTCATGCTCAACCCTCAGTATCATTTGCGGATTCTCCCTGCACGCGGCCAGCAGCCTGCGAAAGCCAGAGTGACATTCACTCTCCAGACGAGCAGAGATAATCCGGTCAATATCTCAGTTGCATGGTCTCAAGGAGAGAGAATAGACGAGTAGGCCTCGACCTTCTCGAGTTGATTGCTGCTGATCCATGATTATCAGGCTAGCGGGAAAGGATCTTACCGTCAGTTCTGGAGCGTACACCTACGGTTTAGCCAGAGTCACAAAGGATCTAGCTGGTGAAGCTGATTTTCTTGCGATTCCAAACTCGTCATTAACCCATTTTCAGCCGGGAACTATACTCTCATCGTTTCTGCCTTTGAACCTCGTCACATGGGCGAATTCAAACTGAAGGTCGAGAGCTCGCAGCCAATAGAACTAAGTTCCATCCCACAAGAAGGTGCTGGAATGTACCTTAAGCCGATTCGCGGAGCCTGGTAATTAAGTTCCGACGTGTCCTAGCGTCGATTAAGCTGACTTGTACCTCACAGGGACTCGGAATCCGCGATGGGAGGCCCGACTTCAAAGCAGTATCTGCGAAACCCAACCTTCGAGATCACTGTTCCGGTGGTTTGCCAGTGCAAGTACGTGCAGAAGTGTTCAATGACATTTGGGTGACTGACATGGTATCTTCAGAATACGGCTTCAGCTTCTACGACCGTCTATCGGAGCCGCTCTCAACCTGACGCTCTTCCCGGCATCCTCAAGCGAGACATTGGGCCGTCATATAACCACCTCAGGGGCTTACAGCGACGCGACCTGTGGTGTGGTGACGCCTCAGGTCACTCTGAGCCCCGGCAGATATTGGGCCATACCATCAACTTACAATCCTGGGGTAGAAGCCAGTTTTCAGCTCCTTTTGTACACAACCGCTCAGAATGTGAAGATCGCCCAGAAAACGCCAACCTAGGCGCCAGCGATGTGATTTCCATTGAAACATGATGAGGATTTAGTGTATCGCATAGTTAGAACTGTACAACACCTCATCTGGGAAAGTCGCAATAATATTATGTCAACCTCTCTGCAGGTCCCGAGATACTCAGTTCCCTTCAAGCCGTCGGCCGGGTCGCAAAAGACAGAAGCTGCGTTGATGACCATAATGACAGAATACATCGAGTAGAGCAACATCCTTGACACTTCCATGGCTTACGTTGGGATCGATTCTGATTTGCAATCCCATCGCGTTGCAAGCGGAATACTCTAGTCCAGCATCGTCAAATACCAATCAGGTACCATGGCGGAGGAGATGTGGGTTCCATTCATAGCTCGGAGTTTGGTAAGATGCTGATGATTATTGTGCAAAGCTGTCTGGTCGTCGGGCAGCGCACGTGTAAGAAATGTATCAAACTTTCTTGGAACGCGAAGGCTGGGACAGTTTGAATGAGACTTTTGTTTGGGTCATTCGCTGGCTTTCCAGCTTGTAGACTTTCATAGAAGCGAGTATGTGTTCAACTAGCCGGAACCATGATCTGCATTGCAGCACTGACTTCTGCATCGAGACTGTCGTTCAGCATTGTGTATGGCGTGGGGTCAATTCGTGATCATTTCCAAGCCTTCCGAGTCGTAAGTAACGGTTGTTCATCGAAAGCCCCGAGCACAAGCCGTTATGTTTGGTGGTGTTTTCAGCAGCGACGATCCCCCTTCCGGAGATACCAATGGGCTGCATTGGCTTGGACCCCATACTCTGAGTACCACTTTGGGGACCGCGATTGCCTTTCAAACGGCTTGCTCGACGTTACGAATGATGCTACCAGAAGATCCGAGTATGTATGAATCTGAGAACGTCATACAAGGAGAAAGAGGAGGAGCTATTTAAAGGATACTCTGGCCTTTGGTTTCACTCCAACCCTCTATTGGTCTGCCTTTGCAGTGACCATCATGCTTTCCAGTCTATACTTGGTCGCCGCTTTAGCGCTCGGAGCTACGGCTCAATCGAATGCCGCGCGCCCGAGTAGCGGTCTTGTTGTGAAGACTCAGCAAGGAAATGTGCAAGGTTTCCAGTCTTCGTCAGGTGTCAGGGCTTTTCTTGGAATCCCCTACGCCACTGCTGGTCGCTGGGAGGCTCCTCAAGTACCTCCCACTCGTCAATCGACCTTACAGGCCACCAAATTCGGAGATGGCTGCCTTCAGACCCTGAACCCTATCGTTGTCGTCGGCTCGAACCTCCTTGGGCTCTCTGGAGACAGGCTCAATATCCCATCATCGGAGAACTGCTTGACCGCTAACGTTTGGGCGCCTGCAACCAAAAGAAAGCAAAAGACAGCCGTCGTTGTTTTCATTCATGGTGGTGCTTACCAATTTGGGACCGTAAGTCTACCCTCTGATACCTAAGCTGAAAGAATTCTAATCTGGACTTTAGAGCAACAACCCATATTTCACTGGTGGAAACTTCGTCCAAAACAATGATGACGTTACCTTCGTCACTTTCAACTATCGTCTCAACATCTTTGGCCAGCCGAACGCTCCTCAGCTCCTCAGCAGTACGAAGTCCCAGAACTTTGGCTTCTTGGACATGGAAGCTGGCGTTGAATGGGTTCACAATAACATTGCTGCCTTCGGCGGTGATCCCGAACGCATCATCTTGGTCGGACAGAGTGCAACTGGCGGTTCTGTTGAATCGTATACCTTCAACCATCCCAATGCTAGCTACATCAAAGGCATCGTCAGGCTATCAGGAGTGTAGGTCTCTTCACGTTCCAATACGCTAAGCAGATACTTATAAGATTCTCAGTGACTTCGTGACTCCCTACAGCGCTGATGGCAAGGTTGATCCTTCCTCGTGGAACAAAATGGCGGACGCTTTGAACTGTGGAACCAGTAAGTTTATCACATTCTGTGGGATGACGTTTTGCTAAATATGAATCAGCTGTGAATGATGCTCAGTTCCAGTGCATGAAGAATGCACCCGCTGACAAGATGTCGGCAGCATATCTTGCCTCCGGACTCACCTTGTTTCCCTTGGCTGACGGTACGATTCTGCGCATTCTCCGCTTTGATGCTTTTTCTAACGATGCACCCAGGCCTGACTTTATATGCCGACCAAACCGCCCGAGGCGCTTCCGGCAACTTCTTGAAGGTTCCTTTCCTCGTAGGAGGGACTCAGCACGAACTCGATGCCGGCACAATCCCCCAACAACTCGTCCTGCTCAATGGCCGCACCATCCCAGCCATCGCCGAAATTCTGAGCGACCTTCAAACCATCCTCGCCTACACTTGCACTGCAAGCGCATCCGCTCTCTATCACGTCAAGGCCGGCGCACCCACCTGGAGGTACCAATTCCAGGGTATCTTCCGCGACCTGTCACCCAGGCCCGAGCTTCGCTCCTACCATTTGGCTGACGTTCCCTCCTGGTTCGGCACTTACACCGAGACTCCAGATAAGACTCACACCGCCATCGAGAAGGCATTCTCGGCCTACAA
Organism: Clitopilus passeckerianus; assembly: GCA_944990035.1. Classification (NCBI taxonomy): domain Eukaryota; kingdom Fungi; phylum Basidiomycota; class Agaricomycetes; order Agaricales; family Entolomataceae; genus Clitopilus; species Clitopilus passeckerianus. The sequence goes on along the minus strand of CALYLX010000041.1, from coordinate 144,386 downwards.
CCAGGGAGCACTCGCGGCCTTCGCTCGTGATCCTCAGAACGGCCTTTCCAAATACGGGTGGCCCAAGTACGATCCGTCAAAGAACAACACGCTCGTCCAACTCGGTGGATGGAACAACTACACCGGGTCCTTCCTCGCTGACCCCTATTCGTTGGATGCTCCTTGTGCCAGTGCTGACGCCATTGGTCAAGCAACTGCCATTCTCACCCCTCTCCTTGTACCCAGCTCTTAAAATAGGCTCACGCAACAGTTCCGTCGTGTAATTTATCTCTATGTATTGGTCACTATAATAAATGTTTCTTTTGTCGGCTTCTTGTACCTTTTCACGGGGCGATAGGATGGGCTTTCACCTATTTTTTTTGTCATATTTTATATGCTATTACAATTTTTATTATCTTCTTTTATATTATTATCATAAAAATAAGCGATGATGTCCAACCTGGTAGCTCTGTACGTATGAAATTAATTTAGATGAATATCGCGTCCGAAACTGCCACGGGTTATAGTTGAAGGGGGTTGACGGAGCCGCACATGCGAGTCATGGTTAGGTCATTACTGCGTAGTTTGTTACAATACCTGTTGGGAAACGAGATGCAGCAACGATGCCAGAGGGTTGTCGTGCTGCGCTCGGACTCGGAAGGGTACGGTTTGGTTGGCTCGGCAATGACAAATCAGTGATATCAGCTCCCATGTCCTTTCACCTTGAGTGTCTGTCCTTGAGGACGTTTGTGCTCTGCTTGGCTATAGAATGCAGCTTTGGCTTTCCCTCTTCTTCAGGGCTTCAAATATGAGGGGTCTGTACTTGGAACGAACCAGGTTCATGCTTCCTAGTGTCGTTGAAAATGCAGAAAAATACTTGCTTTTATGATGTTTATCATCCATGGTTCCTCGACAATCTCGGACGCAGCGCCAGACTCAGGGCTTTGTCTTCCAACCATACAAAACGAAAGATGTGAATCGGATGTTCGCGGAAAATATTCAATTCTGAGTCACAGCTTGCAAACGTTGTCGAATAAATCCAAAACAGTCTCGCGTCGTCATCGAATGGTCACTAGTATAAAACCGCGCTCTCATGAGGGGGAGCAAAAATCAACAAACACCCTATAGAAGAATTCTCTCATCCTCATGCTTTCCGCATTAACTCTAGCTGCCGCGCTTGCCTCGGTGGCTCTTGCTCAATCTGATGGTCTGACCATCAAAACCCAGCAGGGCCCTGTGCAAGGTTTCCTCGCCTCGACTGGCGTCCGCGCATTCCTTGGAGTGCCATATGCTACTGCCAATCGGTGGGAGCCTCCCCAGTCGCCCCCGGTTCACAACGCCACGCTTCAGGCCAAGAAGTTTGGTGATGGCTGTATCCAGACCTTGAACCCAGTCACCATCAAGGGCCTTGAGCTGTTGGGTCTTACTGGATCCAAGCTCAATGTCCCCTCCTCCGAGAACTGCCTCAGCGCCAATATCTGGGCACCCACCCTGCGCAGGAAGCAAAAGACTCCTGTTCTCGTCTTCATGCATGGCGGAGGATATCAATTCGGCACGGTAAATACGCGCATTCTTCTAATAGTAAACCTTGGCTGACCAAACTCTTTGCAGAGCAACACTCCCTATTTCGAAGGGGACAACTTTGTTCAGACGCATGACGATGTCACTTTCGTCACGTTTAACTATCGCCTGAATCTCTTCGGCCAGCCAAACGCGCCCCAGCTGTTCAGCAAAACCCAATCTCAGAACTTCGGCCTTCTCGATGTTGAGGCAGCGATTCGATGGGTTCACGACAACATTGCGGCATTCGGAGGTGACCCAGATCGCATTGTCCTCGCTGGTCACAGCGCAGCTGGTGGAGCTGTCGATGCTTATGCATATACTCACGTCCAGGACACATACATTAAAGGTCGGCCTAGCGACCTCGTGGCGAATTATCATCGACTGACCTTTTTTAATTGCAGGCATTGTTCGATTCTCTGGAATGTGAGCGCCTCACTATTTTTATCTAATACAAGCGGCACTAAATTTGGCTTTCAGTGACTTCACTACACCTTACAATTTCAATGGCGCTGTTGACCCTGGCCCATGGAACACCCTTTCGAATGCTGTCGGCTGTGGATCTGGTATGCACTCCTGATACACTTCTCCTTGAACCTCTCTTAACTTCCGAAAAAGATGTCACCTCCGCACAGTTGGACTGCATGAAGGCAGTCCCCGCTGACAAGCTTGAAGCCGCATACACAAACGCAAGCCTCAGCTTTGTCCCTCTCGTTGATGGTACGAATTTCCTAGCGTCGTCCATTCGTGAGACTCATTTTGCCCTAGATCTTACCGTGTTATCTGATCGAGCTGCCCGAGCTGCTGCTGGAAACTTCTTGAAAGTACCATTCCTGGTCGGAAACGTACAGCATGAGCTTGATGTTGCAATCGTGCCATTTGAGCTCGCTACTCTTGGCTATGTTATCCCCGCCGTCACCGAGGTGGTCAGTGATCTGCAAACTCAAGTGAGTCAACAACAATATTCTCTTTTCAACTTCATCACTCATCAAAATCGTACAGGTACAATACATCTGTCCTGGTAGCGAGACTGCCAGTGTCCACGTAAATGCTGATGTTCCCACATGGAGGTATCACTTCCAAGGTATATCTCGCATCCTTCCTACTTCATCTCAGTACTAATTACATAACCAGGTTACTTCTCCGATGTCTCTACCGTGCCCGAGCTCCGCGCCTACCACATTTCCGACTTGCTCTCCTGGTTCGGCACATACACCGACACAGTCAGCAAGCAACACTCCATTACTGAAATCGCGCTTTCAAATTACACCTCAGGCGCATTGGCTGCCTTTGTGAAAGATCCTCAGCATGGCTTGACCTCGTATGGATGGCCTGCATATAATCCGTCCACAACCAGCCTTGTACAGCTCGGAGGATATTACAACGAAGCTGGCGCCCATAAGGCTGATTCCAAGCCTCTTGACTCGCCATGCAGCGCCATTGACGTTCTTAACGCAGCGAACACACAGTTGTCGGCTCTTTTGGTGCCTTCGAATTAGTTTCAAATTTACTATCACTATCTCATATTTATCAAAGGACTTTCCTTCCCCCACGAGTATTGGTTGTGTAGCTCCAAGTCCTCGTCTGTATACACGATATAATTACCAATAAATGACAGCATAATTATTTGCAATCTGGACAATTACCTGCTAAAACCTAAGCCAAAGGAGTTGCTTGAATCTAACGAAACGGAGACAAATGGGTAGAAAAATGTAGTATGAAACGAAGTCAAAAGAAATTGAGTGCTTGATAGTAATACAATTGAGGTTGCGTTCGACGCGTGATGTTGAAAACATAGGAAAAGATGATGAAAAGATAAAGAAACCATTAGGAGCTTTCAAAGACTGAACCTTTTCGTGCTCTGGAGTTTGGCAGCGCCGTCCCAGAGGTCGGTGAAAAACGCAGCAGGCTTGCTAACGTGTTTGAGCTCGGTAAAAGGAGGCAAGTCCGACATGGGGCGGTCACGAGGTTTGCGAGAAAAGGGTGCCCTGAATATGCGATGCTGGAGGTATGCTAAGATAGGCCTGGGATGCACAAAATCGAGTTTAGAGTGGTGTATGGAATGGGTAGCTTGGAAACTCACGTAATGCCTAATGACACGGCAATGATGATCTGAGTTGATAGTGGCGGTTTGTAAACTCCAAATATAATATCCTGAAAGTTGGTCAGAACATGGTCTACTTTGATAACTTTTTAGGCTGAGTGAGACTGACCAATGCGTGGTTTGTGTTTCGGTCGAAGAGAGTGCGAAGGCCTCGGCTCATTCCATCCTGTCTGTTCAACAGTGTGTCGACAGCTATGGCTATCAGGAATGTCCCAGCAGACGCAGAGCCCAGGCACTGGATAACTAGTTAGGCTCAACCAGAGGAAAGGGCAAAACCTGTTGACTTACGATTCCTACTCGTTGGCACCGTTGGAATGCTATCAACAGCGCTCCGAAGATCCCGAAAACAGCCACGATAAGCCAGTTGACTCCATAAATACTAGGATCAGAGAGCAATAAACCCTCTTTGACGATAACGACCCGCATGCCAATGGCCAGGCCGCCACATATACTGAGTGTTGCTATACCCGCAACACGCGCGAACTCGAATAGGCCAGTGACGAAACCGAGGAAGAATAACCCAAAGACTATGACGGTTAGTACGGCGTCGGGAATCCCGTTGTTGTTCACTGAGTTGATGAGTGCGGCCCATGCTAGCCGAGGTAGGTTTGAATCAGTATACATGTAGGATGAAGTGTGCTATATATGAATGGCTTACAACAAACGGACACGGAAAGTCCAATCCCAACACCTGTCGTGAACCTCCATCCTCGAATGCCCGCAATACTTAACGGGGGCCCAATGAAGCAACAGAATCCAACCCATAACCAAAAGGCCACATCGCGCCCACTACCTCCTCCATCTGTCCCAGCTCCTTGAGGTATTGGTTGGCTCGTAGAGGGGTCAAAGATCTGTGGATCTCCCGTGACGTTGTTGAGGACGATGTTCCTTGTGGCAAGGGTACCGTGTGAGTGGTGAAGGGAAGGAAGGCTTTGGCTTGGAGCAGCAAAAGCGATGGCACATAGCTGAAGAAAGAAGACTGCAAATAGGAGGATGTGCACGCGGAGCGCTGCCGCTGCCATGTAAGAAGGGAGAGTGTATCGAGAAACGAATGTGGTGGGCAAGCTGGCCCTTGAGGAAAGAAAGGAATTACGCCAGAGAGATAGTGAGTAGGGCCAATAATGGGTTACAGAACCAGGAGATCAGGCTCTGCCTTCTATCTGCCAATCCTGTTATCGAAAAGTTGCCAGGTTTGCAGCGATGCCTAAGTGAGGCCACAGAGAAGAGAACGAGGACACCAGAGGAAGGAACGTAAGGAACCAGGACGCGCAGGTCTATGTCTATTGATATTCCCGTCGTATCCGACGAGAATGAACCCAGTTGCCAGAACAATCGTCATCCAGACACCTGTCGTGGTGGCAACATAATAGCAAGGCACGAGAGGCGCTCACTCCGTACGGCTCCCTGGACCGGAAAATTAGTGGGCATGTCGAAGCAGATCAGAACATCATTGGTAGTAACGAGGTGTGCGAACGATGCAAATGAGGTTTGCTGCGCTATAGTACTTACGCGTGTTCGACCCGCCGGCCTCGTGAATTGGCCGTAGGGCTTCGCCTTGACCCGAAAGGGCACCAGAGTGCAACCAGAGCTGTAATTCGCCAATGTTTATTGTTCTGCCTTTTCCAGCAATGAGCGTTACGGAGAACTCTTGTCCTCCGACGACATGAGAATAACAGAGTTGTAACCATCATTGCTGAAATATTTTTGTTGGCGAAGTGGAGTACTTCACACAACAACAACGCGCACACGGATGGTGTTGTAAGAAATAATAGCCATAACTCTTGTTTCCTCTATCTAAACTGCTATCGTCACGCATCGCATGGAGTCTAAAGTATCTGCAAGGAACGTAAGGTCAGAAAAGGTGATTAACATCATGTGAGAGAAAGACAAAATATCAGTGCTGCTAAGCAGACTTTCGAGAATGATCTCATTTTTCCTAAACCGCCCTCGGCAGAAGCACACAAACCCGGTCACAGTCTGGAATCCGCCCTTGCATAATTCCCAAGCCAAACTTGTTGACACACAACCACGCAACCAGGAGCAATTATCTAGAGCTCGGCTGCTTATAAGCGCGTCTAGATTTGGCTCACGTTACGAAACCACTTCCAGAAACCACTCGGGGCGGGGTGATGCTTGTCCACCCGAGCTCGGCTGCATGAGCATGAGGGAAGATGAGTAAAGCAAGGTGCGAGCACCATTACAAGACCATTTCCCCCGCTGTCGGACTCCGCCTTTGCTGCTAGGTCATGAGCCTCAAGACCAATAGCAGCCTATATGTATATAGAGTCCCTTTATGTTGGTCCAGCCTTACAACACACCTTGAGAGACCTTTCAAAGGGGCATTGGGAATATGAACACTTTCGTGGCTTGGGTGCAAGGAGCGGCGAGGCTGAGTGGATTCGTGTGCTTCCAAGGCATGTTTAGGAGTCGAACCTTTTACTAAAGCATCATAAAACAATAACAAGAATTGAGGACTTGCCTATAGATTTCTACAGCAAACAAGGAGGATGGCGTACTGCGCCTTCGAGGTACAGGGCGAAGATGAGAAGTACTAAAAGGAGGAAAGTCGGATGCTTAGTCAGCCTACGACTTGCAAACACGTCGACAGTCAGTGGAGAACAGGTCAACCACTTTACGCCTCTTCATTCAGTCTTGAATAGAGCCATTACCACCCAGCATGGCGATGAACATATTCAGGTTCCTTGGTGAGTTCGTGCAACGTTGTTGGAACGGCGAGGTGCGGCTGACTGACTGACAATGGCCTCATAGGTGACGTCTCGCATTTGGCGTCCATTCTCATACTCTTGCACAAGATGCAGACCTCACGGACATGTCGAGGTGGGTGCTAGATTCAAGGCCCGGAATTAAACTTGGTGGCCCTTTGGAGGGATTGTAGCTGGGCTTGGCTCTGAGCAGAGGAGAAACGGCGACCGATGCTAAATATTCTACCCGACAGGCATCTCCTTCAAAACGCAAGCACTCTATGTGACCGTCTTCGTAACGCGCTACCTGGACCTCTTCTTCCGCTATGTATCCGTGTATAATTCTGCAATGAAGCTGTTCTTCATTGGTAGTAGCTGCTACATCCTCTACCTCATGCGCTTCCGGTACAGGTACGCTCAATTTCCACATAAATTCCTTCAGGCCGCGATGCTCACTCGAACGTCCCTGACACAGGCCAACGCACGACCCCTCTATTGACACCTTCCGTGTTGAATACCTGCTTGGCCCGTGCTTCCTCCTTGGATTGTTCTTCCACTACGAATTCAACTTCACGGAGGTTCTGTGGTCCTTCTCTATCTTCTTGGAATCGGTCGCCATTCTGCCACAACTCTTCATGCTTCAACGCACTGGGGAAGCAGAGACGATTACTACCCATTACCTGGCTGCGCTAGGTATCTACAGGGCGCTCTATATCCCTAACTGGATATATCGGTATGTTTGACATTTACGTCACTTTGCACCACTATTCATCCTATATGCTCAGGTACTTCGCTGAGGGCATGTTGGATCCCATTGCTGTCACAGCTGGCATTGTGCAGACTGGGCTCTACCTTGATTTCTTCTATGTTTACTTCACAAAGTACGTCATACCTGTTGCTCGAATTGGGATCCACCATCTCATCAAATACCTCTTTCCACTTTGACAGGGTACTCCAAGGACAAAAATTCGAACTACCTGCATGATTAGATCTATGTTCACCTGTAATTTCGAGAGAGCATGCCGAATATGTTACTGGCAGTCCAGGACTTTTCCCCGTGGCGCAAACTAGTAAATTGAAGCGAACTGCCGGATACATCTGGTCTCACATACGAAGTACATCGTGCTCTATTCGAATTCCCTTTGTTGCAAGTACAACAGTTTAGTGGATCAACCATGAGACGAAATGAGAGAGAAATCATCGCGGTCATGACGACAAGTGCGTGGATACAAGTACAATTTCTGGTTGTTCATTGGAACGTCCCTCACGTTCTAAACACAGGTTGGAGTGGTGAACACAGAAACTCTTCAGGTTTTAGGGTGGTGGTTGCCAGAACATCTTTCTGCCATTTCTGGGATACAAACCAAGTTGTTGGCTCACGGACCTGCACTACCAGGGTACCACATGGGGAATCGGTCGACAAGCCTTCCGAGTTCATGAAAAGAGGAAGCCTGACGTCTTTAGAGCCCAGAACCGGACAACAATCTCAGACATGCATTTCGGAGAACAAGAGATAACGCGTTCGCCGCGAGGCTACTAGTCGTACTTACCTTTGCCCACGCCTTGCTTGCCTTGCATAACTAAGAGCGCCTCCAGAGTATATTCTTTCGTTGACGCGATGAAGTTCTGCCCCGCACGCAGGGATGCAAACAGCGACCTACGTTCGACCCGGAAGGTGAACTTATCGGTCGGAGTGACAGGGCCGATTCTGTAAGTAGGTTGATTGAGATCACTTACTGGTATGGAGAGAAAGGAGATAGATAATTACTGAGCGAGATTCTCGTTCCATACAGAGTAGGATTCGGGAGCAGGGTCGGTGTGTTCGTGACCCATGAAGCTGTCACCTTCATAAAACAGATGGATAATACGTTGTAATTGACTGTATTTCTTAGGGAGTATTGGAGATCGAGGTATGAGTTCAACTCCTTCCAGACCGACAACTTTCACAGGTTCATCGTGCAGTCATGCAGTCGATGATGAACAAGACTTACTGTGGAATTGAATGTTATGCCCGTTCATAGGTAGCGCTCTGAGAAGGAAGGGGGATTCTGCGCATTAGCATCTATCCTCGTCGATAGCAATCAGACCTACTCAAGCTGAAGCTCAACGCTAGTGCTATCTTTAGGAGACGTAGGAGAAGGGATAGATCGATGAACTCGTTTTCCTGTTTTCATTTCTAGAGATCTTCTGGATGCAGGGGGTTTTACAGTGGCAGAAAACGAGACGTGGGGCATCAAGGAGGTCAGAACATGCGATTCAGCCCTTGCTGGCCTCATTTATACACGGGTAGAGTGCCACTCGGCCTGGGCACAAGTCTGTCACTCATCAAGATGCCCCATGTGAACGAAAAAGGTGTGAAGCCTCGCACAGCCTTGGGCAATCAGATCAACAACGAGGAGAGATTCTTATGGCTCACAATCGCGGAAAACAATACAGCCAGAACCTAGTAAGGTAATATAATGACCGATAGCACGACAGAAAGGGGTTCTATTCAGAGTTTTCCGTGAAAAACATTGCCAGGCGGATCATAGAGTCAACCCAGCTCATGTACACCAATACGAGTATTGATGATCTTGGAGATGAAGATGGAAAAGCCACACTAGTGGGACGAGCGCTTGAAGCTCTCCCGCCCTTTAGCGCCTGTTGCAAGTGTTACGTAAGCATACTCGCGTGGCAAGGGGAGCAGTGACAGGACGCTCTGCTCGTCGTTGTTCCCGTTCTCTTTCTTCTTGTTCTCGCCCCCTTTCGCGCCTAGCGCACCAAATTTGTTCAACTTGTAACAACTGATCCGGCTTTGTGCCTCTGGACCTACAAGCTACCATGGCTTTACGCTTTTTGAGCGTGCTATCCACATTCCTTGTTCTTGCTTTGTCCTTGGGATCCGTTCTTGCAGCAGAGGCGGACAAAACTCGCGTTGGAGGAGAGATCATTGACAAAGTAAGCAACAATCGCTAACTCGGAGAATGGCTATCGCTCGCAATAGTCCTTGTGCTTCGGCCACCATGTTTCCGAATTAAAGAATTAACACAATCCAACCCTTTTATCAGACTGTCCAACTTCGAACACATTCGATATTTGCACCATACATCGATCAGGATCTTCAAAATAGGTGGTGGGACTTCGGCGCGGATGCCTATATCGTAGGGTCTCACAAATACACCACCCCCTGTCGCCATTTTGACTCTCCTTAGAACACGAACAAGCACGTCCGCTTAACCCGAAACAAGCCCTCGCAAATGGTATCCCCATTTCTTCTATGACTTGATAATGGCTCAACCATGTGATGGTAGGGATGGCTGTGGTCACGGCTGGGAATCAGTGCTTCCAGTTATGTTATTGAGATCGAGTTCAAGGTGAGCGGAATCTTCACCATACTGACTCCCTACTGGCTCTAACCGGCCCGTAATAGATCTCTGGAGATTCCAGCCACCTATTTGGGGACGGCATGGCTGTTTGGCTGACAAGCGACCGAAAACAGGAGGGGCCCGTTTTCGGCAGTAAAGGTATTTACACCTTTCATAGTAGCGACTATCACGGAGCTCTCACGCGGGTAAACTACTACAGACTACTTCAACGGGCTTGGTATCTTCCTTGATACGTGCGTACCACTCCTCCGGTTCTCCTAGGCTACGGAACTGACATCGTGTCCTACAACAGGTATGCAAACAGCAATCATGGGTATTCCTTCCCGAGAATCAACACGATGCTGGGAGACGGGAAGACCTCCTACGATTTCGGAGATGATGGCGACAAACAGAGCCTGGGTGGTTGCTCTGTAAGTGCTCATCTTTCTGCGCTAATCTCGCTTCTGAACAAGCTCACATCCTAGGCCAACTTCCGCCGAACAAATGTCGCCACGAAACTCAGGATCACCTATATCAAGGATAAATTCATAGATGTTGGTGCCTTTTCACTCCGCTGTGACACTGGCATCTAATAACTTCATTTTAGGGGAAGATCCAATACAAAGCTTGTAAGTCGTCTCTCGTCTAATCTTTTCTGACTGGACGCTAAACTCTATGAAGGGGACGACTGGCAAGACTGTTTCCACATCAAGAATATCACACTTCCTAACCAGCCATTCCTTGGTATTACTGCAATGACGGGAGATGTGAGCGATGCACACGAGTAAGTTTCTTGGGAGTCCAGTAAGTATGTTTTCTCAGCACCAACTTCTTTCTCTAGCGTCATTACTGTATCGAGTTGGTCAGCTATCATGCAGCGGCAAGAGAAGCCAGATGCCAAGAAGAAGAAAGGCGGATTCTTCAGCAAGAGTAAGGGAACCAGCGACGAGTCCGGTGGCTCTTGGTTCGGATTCTTCTTCAAGGCTTTCTTATTTGCAGGTGTATGTGCCGGTGGTTGGTATGGCTACAAGGAATACCAGCGAAGGCAGATGTATGGTGGTGGCAACTACGGGCTTGGAGGAGGACGAGGTGGTGGATTTGGAGGTGGTGGCATGTATTCAAGTAACAAACGTGCATTCTGATCGTCGTGTTGTGCATCTATGTACTGGGATTATATTGAATATACCATCTTGAGTACCCAAACTCTATGATGCAGGATAATATAAAGAAGATTCATGTCGTCTCGTCTCGGTCATAATTATTCGGCCCTGATACAGGGTAATGTGAGAGAACTGGTATCTACTTGTATGTATGTACGATGAGGATATGCTAATGCTACTGACTACTATGTAACTACTGAGTATGTACCTAATGCTACGTAAAAATTGGATTCAGATAAAACAAACAAGGGGATACAAGACCAGGTACAACGCCAAAAAGCGAGTGGTGGTGGTTGCACAAGACATATGAAGTTGAGCTACACTACGAAAATTCCAGAGACGAGAGAGGAAGGAGAAGAGAGAAAGAGTCAAAATTCACGGAATATGCGCATTTATATTATTTGATACTTGTGATGACGGAGACATGAGCTTGGTAAGTTTACACCCCGTAGCGGGCGGCGAGCCTCTCCTGAATGGCGGGAGGGAAGGAGGCGACTTGAGCAGCCCAACCTGCCTCGTCGTGTTGCTTGAAGCCGCGTAGCAGCTCCTGAAACATGTTGTTCAACTCGGGAGAAGGGTTGTTCCAGCGAACGATTGAATTGCAAAACCAGAGCAAGCTCTGAAAGAGAACGTCAGATCCGTACGATACTAGGTGGTGTCAGGCATACCTTTGCGATGCCAGCGGGATTTGTTTGCACCAAGGTGCAAAGTCCTCTGAAAGCAGAGTCTTTCTCCTCATTATCTCTGATCTCATACAATGCCTGGCACCATGCCTGGGCAAATTCTGCGAGGTGAGGTGCGACGAGGGCTGGGTGCATCAGTCCTATCCGTCCTATTGATACGGCAGCATTCTCATGGAGACTACGAGGTGCCTTTGGGTGCAAAAGGATAGGGATCAATCGTGCAATTAACGGATTCACCCATTGTTGGAACTCAGGATCATCTACACAACACCGAATGAGTATATAGCTTGGTTGTTAGTTAACAGTACACGTACCTCGTCCGTATCGCAAAGCAACTTCGCCAACAGACCAAGCAGCATTGTTTGATGCAGAAATAAATTCAACCTTTGGCTCAGGGTCCAGTTGAACGATCAGCTCCCCCATTATGTTGGGCATATGCGGACGCAGGAGCCCAAAGCAGCCCATAGCCAAGTCACCGACTAGAGCATACGCGGATTGCCGGACAGGGGCTTGAGGGTGTTTGAGACAGACGGTAAGCAGGCTCATCAAGTTAGGGGTGCTACTGTTGATGAAGGTCTCTAAGCCCATGCCGAGGCCTTGTGTGAGGCCGGAAAGAAGGTCCAAAGCGACCACCAGGAAGGACTTGTCCGGCTCGTCCAGATCAGGATTGCTCTGGTATGCCTGATACTGAAGGAGTGCATTGTGAATGATGTGGTTGCAACGATCGAAGACCGGTCCAGCGTATGGTTGGAAGGCAGCGCCCATAGCAATAGTTACTGAGGCAAGACACTACAACAAGGTTAGTATATGCGCACATTCTGCGAACAGAACTATTGCTGACCTCAAGTAGAGGAATCAAGTTCTCATCATCATCCTTCAGCTTCGACCACTTTGTGGTCAATGGTGGCATCAGAATGTCTACATATGCAGCGTTGGCCAAGGCTCTTCCCACAGCATCAGCCAGAGTTCCGACGGCATCGTACAAGATCAACATATTTTTGTGCTGATAGAGATCGAAGGCCAAAACCAGGTTTCGAAGTACCGGTTCAAGGTATGGCGCAAGCTCAGCACCGGCATCTTCCTCCAGGGTGGCGAAGGCACTGCAGCCAGCTTCCTGTACACGCTTGTTCTTGTCGAGAACCATTCTCAAGAGCTATCGGGATAGTGAGTACAGCCTTTCAAGGTGGAGTCCTCTTGCTTACCCCTTCCATGGTTGGAATGAAAAACTGAGCCTTGTGATCTTCTGATATAGGTTGTGTACACCAACTCGCATAGCGGCCAAGTGTCCAGCATGTGATAGATCTAACGAGAGGCTAGAGCGCATGGTTAGTACCAAGAAGATATCATCTAATTGATATGAACCTTAGGATCATTGAGAGTGCTGATGAGATAGGGGATAAGAGTTGGTAGATGCGGCTCGATCGCTTCTATGCAGCCTAAAAGGCGACTTGATGAATTTCTTGACAACATATGCGAAGGAATAGTGATATATACCTTCAGCCATGGCGCCTAAGGCTAGGATACCACTTTCCCGTTGAAGCCAATCTTGGCTCCATAGCTTATCCTTAAGAGGGCCGAGAAGGACATTTAGGAGGTCACCGCCGAATCTGACCGCAAGGACGTCGAGAGCGGCGGCGGCACATTTCCGTAGGTTCCATTCTGTTGACATTTCATCCATGAAGTCGTCATCGTAGTCAAAATCGTCCTCATCGTCCTCATCGAAGGTTTCTTCTCCATATGCGCCCATGCGGGGGCGTTGGGCACTCTCTCCTTGAGCGGCATCGTGTTCCAGCTTGTGCGACTTGCCGCTGTAGAATTGGGGCTTAATATCCTCCTCCTTGTCTGGGACTGCTGCATCTTCGGCATCACCTTCTAGCCACAGCAAATCATCTTCTCCATAGATCATGCAGTCCAAGAGGACGGGTGCAACTTTTCCAAGAAGAGGGTGAAGATATGCGGCAAGATCGGCATCTTCGGCGAATGTGAGCCAGAACTCGCAGGCTTCAAGGGCGACGTTCTCGTTCTTGTCCTTCGTCGAGTACAGCATATACTCGGCGACGTTGTTCATTTCGGGCATGAGTTTCTCCGGCCGTGCCGCTAGTAGCAAGACGAGGGCTTGACAAACGTGGCGCCGGACGGAAGGGTCTTCGTCAGAAGCACGTTTGAAAAGGCAGGCGATGAAGTTATCGATTTGCACGAACAATGATGGTGAGGCTATTGGCACAAAATATGAGAGGCAAGCCACCGCGTGCGAGCGCATCTTTGCAGAGGGGTGCTCAGAGAGCACGAGAAATTTGGGAATCATATAGTCGAGGGGTCTTGTGCCGTTGATCTCCACGTCCATTTTCCTGGGGAAGTCTTCGCATGCCTTTTCGAGAGCATTGAAAGCAGCCTAGCAGATTCGTTTCAGTTAACTGTTTTTTCATGTAATGGGCTGGTGGGAAGGATCGGCAAACACGGATGCATTTCGAAACGCGCTCTCGAGGGTGGCAGATGACCTCTGATCGTCTCGCTTATTTGCCTTGCGCCGATCCAGTGCCCCGAAAAGCATCTCTCACCTCTTGCTTGTCCAAATCTGTTGAGTCCAGTGTGTTTACCAGTTGCTGCAAGCACTCTGGCCAATTTTTGGGCTCAAGGACGCCAAGAAAGGCCACTATATCTTGACTTGCTGCATTGCGAATCATGATCGAAGAGTCATTGAAGGCTGTCAGGACTGCAGCCTTTACAAACTGAGCAACTTCTGGAGGGGCCCCAATGATCAGGCGCGCATTATTCTTCAGAAGATATCCTGCAATGCTACGAATGCGATCTTCCTCCTGTGGCAGCGAGCTGAGGATATAGGCAAGATATGCGATATATTGGGGTTCGCGTGTGAACTGGTTCAGTTTCTGAATATGCCACGAGTATATAACTCAGTTAAGCCGTTCTTTCCACGTTTCGTGAGACCGCTGACCTGCGTTATATTTCGCTGAACGGAAATGTTCATATCGGTTGAATCACGAATGGTCTGTAGAACCTCTTGAAGGCCAGCTTGGTTGGGCGCCCATTGGGACATTTTGAGATATCAGAACGCGTCCAGTCAGGCGGTAGAAAGTCGTCAACGACGTGAAGAGGGGGCTGCAGAACGATGAATGTAAGGGACAACCCCAGGATAATCTCTGTCCTATTTCTTTGTGTACATTTGTTGTCAACATGTCACACTGTGACCGTCCAGTGTTGACCCTAGATTTTATCTCCAATGTTTTTAACCTTCCATCAGTCTTTTGAATAAGAAGCCGTAATGTTATCACGGCATGCGGCAGGCTAGGCTACGCTTTACCCGTTTTTTATCCACGTTGTGCGCAAGGGTATCTATTCGTGCATTACTTTTGATCCATAGGTTAAGCAACCGCCGGCATCAATTTAAGCCCCCTCAGCCTCGGACAAATCGATTACTGAGATTGCCCTACGGCCTGTCTAAAAATCCTCTCCAATGCTCAGAGCTTCATTATCATGACGACTGGTGCTGAATTCCCTCCGACTGGGGTACTGACACCGGAGTTCTGTCCCGAGGAGGGCGGTAAGCCAGGTGAAGGTAGATCATCCCTCGCAGGGTCCTTCATAAACTCGTGTAGGAATTTCCGCCATTGGCCCTTAGATGGGACGAAGTGTCCTACAGATCAATTCGTCATTATCAGCATGGAGCCATCATGGCCGATGGCAGCTGGCAAATTAAATACATACCGCCATCGTGCAGCTCGACCCGGCTGTCGGTCGATTGATCTATGAGGACTTGCGATCGCTCATTTACGACAATTACATCGTTCTTTCCTAGGACGTGTAGTATCCTGGTCGAGAATGAGGGCTCAAACACTTCATCGATCGAGGGGTCTCGCATCCTGAAACCAGAGACCGCAACGCAGAATTTCCTGAAGGGCAAGTTAGATGTGGGAAGAGCCCAGATGATCGGGACTCACAATGGTGGGTGAGGGGGTACGCCGTCCACGGGGAATGAAGGGTGGATGTGTGGTTTCTCCAGCTGTGTTCATGCTATCAATCAACACCTTCAACAGAGGTATGGCAACCCACCAAAGCAGCTACAAGCGCAGCCACGGCCGCCCCTTGGCTAATAACCGATTACATGAGAACAGGGAGGGTAGTGGAGCATAGGATCTACGAACCTAAAACCGAAAACTCCCTGGTGACCGTTGAGTCAAGTAGAGGCAATAAAACAAAACATATCAATCTTACATCGACTTTCCTGGCTTTCAAAGTGTCCCTAAGCAATTCGATAGACTCCTGGAGCCCATAGCAGATGGTTCTCTCCGGGTTGACCCTGAACCAGGTCCTTGGTATAAGAGCTGGATCCTCATCAGCATTGGCTGCCTCTGGTGCACTAAGGGATGCCAGGTTGTTCGGAGGTTGTGATGAAAATCCTGTAAGATCGGCGGGTTGAAGGATATGTGGCGCGTCGATAAATACTGCAGTGTAACGGCGGAGTTCAGCAGATCGAAGCTTGTCAACAAAGGCACCCCACACACACACCGAAGTCTATATCACTACATTCCTTTCGGAGAGCTCCCATCTGCAGCATGTCAGAAAACCTTTCTAACCTTGAATGTGCATGAACCCTCTAAATAGCTTACTCACCCTTTTGCTAAAGATCGTGGCGTTCTGAGAGTAGCCATGTAGAGCCAGAACAGTCCGTCGAGTAGCCATTGTCTATGGATGTCTATTAGTATGCCCTGCTACTCGAAGTCGACCAGCAACCCGAGAATTGGATAGAAGCTGTCAAGTCTTGTCCACGTAAACTGAAAGTTGTAAAGATCCGCGCGCAGGAGGAGTCCGGCATCGTGGAGCCGAATAGCCGGAACAATCCACCACAACACTCTTTTGCCGACTCATACTGCAACGTGGATGTCATAAATTAAGAGTATCAATAGAAGATATGATATGTACAATGCATTGCGGCTCATCCTTTCATAATTGTAATAAGCATTTTATTCTGAGTAACCATCGTCCTCTCTCGTAGTCTGTAGTTTCTCGATCACAGTGCTCACCCTCTCGTAGACAGCGAACACAATCGCCTGTCCGGGCGCCACCCTCAGAACCCTAGGCGTTATGCCCTTGTAGAAACTCCTGACTCCCTCCTGTCTCCACATTTCCTGCGCGATACCGACAATACGCTGCACGGCAGACTTGCCCGGCTCCGCCTGAGCTTTCTGTAGGCGTGTTTTAATGGTGTCGATGGGTGCGTTCGAGAATGGGCCCATAGCTCCCGAAATGAGACCGATAACCATGTGCTGGTAGGATGGGAGATCTTTGACGTCAGGCTGTAACTTATGCGCCAATTTCTTAATCTCCTGGTAAGCGGTGAAATTCGCCCCTGCAAAGACCCAATTAGAGAATTGAATGGAAGACGACATCGATATTGCTTACCCTGATTGGTAGCTTGACGCAGCGCGGTGAGTGATACACCGCGATACAGCGTCGAAAAGCCTTCCTCCCGAACGATGGTATACACCGCATGTCCAGCATTCCGGTACCTTGGCACCTCCAGAGGGTCTGCCAAAGAGTGTTGTTGCGCCTGCAGACGAATCTTCACGACTTCCATAGGGGTTACAACCATGACCGCCTCCGTAGTACCCGCCCCCAGACCAGCAAGGAAGATACCTCCAACGCTGGTCTTGCCAGTGTTCTTGTCGGCAAGCCAGCCCTTGTAGGCCTCGAAACTAGCGAAACGAATTGCCATCTTTGGCACGATACCGGATAGGACGGCGCCGAGACCCTTGTAGAGGGCTAGGGGTGTTTCCCGTTTAACGATGTACGCTCCGGTGGCGAATACACCTCTAGGTTTTGTCTAGATAACCCGTCGTTAGATGCCAGCGGCTTGATTGCTTGCAGTTCAAGGACGTACCCCTGGGTGTCGACCGGATCGGGAGAGCTGCATTCGCACCTTGATGGTGTCTAGAGGCTGACATGCTAGCTGGCGGAGGCAGAGTTAAGCACCTTCGTAGCAATCCAACGGGGTGGTCCTGGACTCACCGCTTCACATGCTCCTGCAATACCTCCAGCCGTGATGTGCTGGGCGAAACCAACCGGTTTCTTATCACCAGAGCGAGACATGTCGACACGATAACTTCAGGGTTGAGAGATGTATGAATGCCAGGGTGAATATCGTTCGAGACGAAGGAGTTCCAACCGCAAACCAGCCAAGTAGGAGCAATATAGATTATGACGTTCGGCCGCTTTGAGGGGATTTAAGAGCTCAAAAACATGTGAATGACCACCAGCCTGGATCATAACCGCACTGCCGGGAATAGAGATGGCCAAGAAGGCAAGTCGCGACTGGACTCGCCAGCATCCGTCTCCACTGTCAAGGACACAGAGAATGCAGTTCCTGCGGATATCCGCTTTTCTCCACGGTGAACGTGAATAGTCAAGAGCGTCAACGGAGGGTCGGGGAGGCGGGAACCTGGGATCAACTTTGGCCAAGGAAGACCGCGCCGCCAGCCGGAGATGCGTGGGCATATGATTTCCTTGGCGGCGAAACGATACAAAAGGTTGGGGACGCCGATCAATGCGTGACCTGGCCCTTTTTCTTCCCCTCTGCCATTCTCTCAGAGGTCGCCATTCCAAGCAGAAAAGACGCACAGAGCCATCGCTCGTTCACCGTCATCTAGTCATAAATGTAGAGATAACCAACATCGGTTTGTTGACGGAGAAACTCAATCGAAAACCTCAACGATTCCATCACCTCGCTTGTCTCGACCATACCGGATGGAGGCAAGAACCCCTAAAAATTAGAGCAAACGTTAATTGCTACTTCCGCGTGTGCGCGCTGGGACCTGGCGGCGTGGTGCAATTTTTATTGAACGGAGAAAACTGGTAATGTTCAAGACTCAAAGCAAGCTCTCACCTGCCCCATGTTTTGTATTTGAACCCACAAAAGACTCCATTGTGTGCCGCAGAACGTGACAAACGGCAGGGGCTTCTCTGCCAATCAAAATTGAGTAAGAAAGAATATAAGCCCATCAGGCATTTGGAAGGCCCTAGACCACTGACACAAAGAACGGCCTCAAAAGGAGTCAGCTGTGAGATTCAATCTTAGAAGTAAGACAATCGGATGATCGATAACGTTGCGATTGGTTGACCATTTTTACATCCTTTTTTTCAGGGAGCAAATATATAGGACTCGCATGCCCACAAACTCCATAGTTTCAAATTCATTCTCAGGGTCCATCTGCAGCTTGTTTCACCACTGCTCCCCACCCACATCCTTGTGTCCTCAATGGATTCTACAGTTTTTCCAACACAAGGACCTTCAAGTTCAGCATCAACAAAGCCGGAGAGGCGTATTCGTTTAAAAGGCGCTGGCGTGCAGATTCTAGAAGGTATGAATTGTTTGTTCCATCAACTCCGTAAACATTGCATCAATCCTCTTTACATCTTCGTGTACAAAGACTTCTCCAAAATCCATGGTTTTGGCGTCGAACCAGATAAGGCCCAACAGCACGAACTCCTCACACGAATACGAGTGGGTAATAGTGCAAATATGTTCATTCTGAGGCTAACTTTCGCATAGCAAATTCCGGAATATCATGATTACACAATGCACAATCTAAGGGTATGGTTCAGCCGTCGAAAAAAAGAAGCTGAAGCCCGCGCGGAGGAAGCTAAACGGGCATCCTCTTCGACGTGTAGGCAATTCACCGGAGAAGTAAATCTCTAAAAAACCTGACCCTTTTTCACCAGACCCATCCTTGAATACTGAAGCACTAAAAGCTTTGCAAATTTTATACAAAGGAGCTGCAAATTTACCAACTGAAGATCTCATTGAGACCTGGGCAAAATTACTTGGGGTACCCATATGGGAGGTCAAAGGATGGATTAAAGCCCAACAGTGCCCACCTTCACCTTCACCTGGGCCATCCACCCTTCCTTCATGGCAGCCGTTAACACCTCGGACAACTCTGTCGCCAGAGCCACCAAGCTCACAGGATGGATTTGACGAGCTGGACAAAACTGACTCGCTGTTTTCCCCTGTGGTCGCTTTTGCAACACCGCCTCAGATTCATGCCATGCCTAGACCTATGTTGAGACCTGCAGTAAGTTTTGCCGTGCTTTTAGTTTTCTTTCTAGGATTACGTAATAACTCCTATTCGTCCAGACATTTTCCATTGAGGATTCCCAAGAAACAGTTAGGCATATGCTGCTATTGGCTATTGCCGAGACCGATATACCAATGGCCCCTCCGGCAAAACTGCCGAGCAATGGAGAGGAGTTCAATGCAATGTTCAGCACCTATCTCGACGCCCTTAAAGGGCTGGAGGCAGCATTAGACACGTACCTCCCAGCTGCTTGACTTTGCGCATATTGTGCCACTGCTATCGCACGAATGACTATTATCGCCCGCTTATTGGAGCAAGATGCTTATCAACGCATGCTGTTTAACTTTAACGCCTTTAACTTTCGCAATCAACATTATGACAAGCACGGACGGACCAACCGTTCCATGATAAACAACGAATCAATTCCGAATTGTAACTGTACCACCTGCATTTGCTGCTTTCCGACGCTTTTGCCTTCGTAAATTAAAGCCCATATTTTCAATACGAGACACTGGTACGATACATAATATATTGCTCTACATTATACCCGCCATTCTTTGAAATATTCCCAGTCCTGTTCAACCGCCCGAACCATATACTCAACAACTGTGCCTCCCTCCTCATCATGCTGGTCCTCATCTGGAACATCCTCAACCCCAGGTACAGCTGCGTCTTGGTCTCCTATTGTGACAGGGGCTGAGCCAGATGTTTCACCAAGGTCTCCTTCGAAATCGGCCGCGTCCGCGCCTTCCAGAACGAACTCCTCTCGCGCGGCTACAGCGGCTGCATGAACATCTTCCCGGTCTTCAAACTCCTCTAACGCCTTAGATAGCGCATTCTCGTCGTTAAACAGCGTTCGCCAATCAAACTCTCCTTTTTGGATGACGAGGTCGTCGAGAGAACGCTTTTGGTTGGCTTTGCGTAGAAGGGCTTCTTCGACGGTATGTTGTGATACGAGGCGATATATATGCACATCACGAATTTGTCCAATTCGATGTGCCCTTTAGAACCAAATTCAGTTTCAGATCATCCATGCAAATGAACCTTTTCGTACCTATCTTCACACTGTTTATCCATTTGGGGGTTGAAATCGCTGTCATAGAAAATGACCGTATCGGCACCGGTGAGGCTACAATTGGTCACCAATTGGCAATTGAAAACGATATTGAAAGAGAGTACTTACTTGATGCCAACTCCGCCAGACCGGGATGAAGCAATGAATGCGAACACTCGCGGATCTGCATTGAACCGTTCGGTGATATATTGCCGATCTTCAATCTTCGTCGCTCCATCCAACCGAAGGTAGAGGTAACCATTGAAGTTGAGGAATGTCTCCAGAATATCAAGAACCCGGGTCATCTGGGTGAAAATGAGCACTCGGTGTCCCCCTGCTTTCTTCTCCCTCAACAGTGTTGCCAACGTTTGCAGTTTCCCGCAATCATATTGTAGAAGTGACGGATCCGGAAATGCAATTTGTAGTTTGACGCTGGCTTGGTGGAGAACATGATCAATGTTGTCGGGCTGCGATCGAAGTGTGTCTCCGGCACCAGAAACGGCGCATTTAGCTATGCCCGGAGCTACAACTTGAGGGGTAACAAAGGCAAACCTTTCGAGATAGCTCGACATAGATCCCGCCCTTGATTCGTACGAATGCACCATTGAATTGACCGTCCGCACAACATTCCAGTTGGGTCGGGACCTGTCTAGAGCTGACACGGGAACGATAGGACGAGAGCAAACTGAAACAGAATTGAGGAGTTCCGAACTGTATATCGGAACCCTGTTGCAGCGGAGACGGTTCACATAGCCTATATGGGTCCATCTTGCAATCGTCTTTGCCCTTTGCATCCATTTGGTGTGCTTGGCAAATCCAGAAATAGTTCTGTAATCTGCGGGTGGTGGCGTTCCGGGGGTTTCATTGACATGCGGGAGGGATGGGGAGGCGTCTAGATGCTGAAGGTCGATAGCACTTATTTGAGATGTATTCTGAATGTCAAGGAAATGGAGGCCCAGGAGCTCGAGGTTTACTTGATCCCCGTTGTTTTCAGCAAACAATCGGCGCCGCAACAACAACTCTCTGATCTCGAAATCGGCGACTGCGGACCGCTCCATGGCGAACGAGGTGACAATGGGGCGAACCTCGAAAAGGTCCGGATGGTTGCAGACTTTGCGCAATTGCATGAGGACGTTGGCAATCTTTTGGTAAACGCCTGATTGCAGAGCGTCCTGAGTCTGTGCCCTGGATATGAACTCGTCGTAGAGGAATCGTTGGCGCTTAGACAAGGGGCACAATACAACATGCTCAAATTTGCTAGGCAGTTCCTTTTCCACATCGCGTTTGATGCGCCGCAGAAGATACGGACGCAGCACTGTATGAAGTTTGGACACCCGTTGCGTTGTCTCATCATCGAGCATGTCGCCTGCCTCAATCGCCTTCTCCAAAGGGTCTACAAACACGAGTCAGATCGAGCCTTAAACTGAAAAAGCAATACTCACTTGAGAACCAATCGGCAAATTCCTTCAAATTTGCGAAGTGAGATCCAGACATCAGGAATTGAAGGAGCGCCCACAGCTCTGTAAGGTTGTTTTGTAAGGGTGTTCCAGTCAGAAGCAACCGTCGAAACGAGCGGAACATGAGCAGGATGTTCCACCGTTGAGATTTGAAGTTCTTGATCATATGCGCCTCATCAAGAATCATGTAGTACCAGGCCTTCCGCTTGAATATATGGGCATCACGACTCGCTAGAGCATATGACGTGATGCAGACATTGAAGTGGAATTTATCGTTCCATCCTTGGCGGAGTTCTTTTCGTCTTTTCGTCGTGCCGTGGTATGCAAGGATCCGGAATCCAGGAAGAAATTTCTTGAACTCCATTTCCCAATTCAACAGGACGCTAGTCGGAACAATGATGAGATGGGGACCCCATATTCCGCGGTCGCAGGCTAGGTGAGCTAGCAACGAGATTGTCTGTATGGTTTTTCTGTATACCTGGTTAGATAATGTAAAGCTGAAAGAGAAGAAAAAACACACCCCAGGCCCATTTCGTCGGCAAGAATTCCATTCAGATTATTCGTGTGCAAGCTTGCAAGCCACTCTAATCCAGACTGTTGATATGGTCGTAGTACTCCCCTCAGTAGCACTGGTGGTACGATCTTGTTTCCTGCATCCCATTCAACAGGAGCAACGGCAAATGGCTTGAGATAGTAAGGGATGTTTGAGTTCGCACTGTTGGCTTCCTCAACCTCGTCGTCATCTGACTCGTCGAGTTGATCTTCTGGCTCATCGTCAATTTTGCTGGTTTCTTTCTGGTGTAATTCAACCGCCTGGGATATATCAGTGCTGGAAGGCGCGTGGGTATCTGGATCGCCGTTGAGCATGTTCGAATCAATGGATTCACCGTCATCTTGGCGGTCCCGGGGGATAGATTTTGAAGTTAACAATGGCCTATCTTGTATTGGGCTGGAAGCTTGTGGGGTCGTTGTTCTCGACGGTTCAGCATCCAAGGCTTCGAGGTCCACTTCAAGGGAAGCTGCGGTGTGTACAGCTTTGGGTGTCGGAGGTGATTCGTCGTCGCCTGGTATTGGTGAGCTCTGAGAAAGCGTATCTGCTGGAGCCTGGGCGGGCCTGGCTGGTAACAGTGTAGGCAACGAGGGCGAGCGAGTGGAGGGGCTGGTTGGTCCGTCAGCGAGAAGCTCATCCGCCACTCGATCAGATGAGTAACCTGGACCGTCCGCCATTTCCTCTTCATCGTGAGGAAGCTCAGAGGACGGAATCACAGTTTCGGAGTCCGGTTCTTCCTCCCGCGATACGGCAGGTCCAGTCAGCAAGAGGTGTGTGACATCCTCGTCGCTGTCAGACACATCAGGATCAGCGCCTCCTTCAACCGACTGTTCAGCCCATCTGCCTTCCAATAGTTCCTCTTCATCCGCTTCCTCGTCACTATCTTCGGCCTGCTCGTCGTCGCCTTGCGATCCTCCCCAAGAGACAGAACTAGTTCCGCTCAGGTCAGCCCGAAACAAATCCAGTTGCTGCGTCTCGAGAATTTGTCCACTCTGGTCAAGAATAGCATCCAAGTGTTCATGACCTCGTCTGCGTTCTTCTGCTTCCTTCTTAAGACGCTGTTGTTCACGTATATACTGTTATTTCATTGATTAGCAACAATTGTGATTTAACGAAAAAAGGACCTACAAAGACAGCTTTCTTCCATTCAGTTGTCACCATCTTGATCGTAGCCTTTGCCAAAGCTCTCAACCTCTTTTCCTCTTGCTGACGTAGTTTGTCCTTCTTCGCCGCCTGGGCGTCCCAATAGAGCTTGACTTTACCTGCTATTTGGGAAGCTATCTGCTGACCGGATACCCTCCTAAGCATCATGTTCCGGCATTCCACCGCCTCGGCCATGACATGATCCCAGTGGTCTTTCTCTCTTCGTTTAGGTGAAGTGACGGATTTCGCGTTCGCGGCATTTGAGCCGATGAAGATGTCTGCGCCAGAAATGAATCGGCCTTGTTCCTTGAATTTTTTGACCCGATTAAGAAGGGCAATATCAGCAGAAGCCTGCTGTTGCAAGTCTGCTTCGTCGACGTCCCGATCGTTCATGGTTGTATATGATTCGAGATAGGCTTTGAGGGACTTCTGAAATTTTGGTTCTGGTGGTCGCTGGCGGGGGTTGGTCCACGTAGGAGGTGGTCGTCGAACGAGAAGCCGAACCCGCCTTATCTTCGTTGGACTGGGGAGCGGCGCCGGTGGTAATGGTGAATCTAAAACGAGAGTTGACTGGTCGTGACTAGTAGCTTGTGATGTAGCCAAATCACCGTTGACTGGATCTACTGCTTCGGAAAGAGTATGCCTATGCCGTAAACTCCTCTTCTTCAGCGACGCGTCCTCGATAGCAGCGACAGAAATGCGTCTCCGCTTCTTTATGTCGGCTCCATCTACAGCGTAGTCTTGTAGGTCGTTGCGCTTTCGTCGTACTCCGACGCTGATAGATTCCCCAGTCATGGTTGACTCATCATTGTCGTGCGGGAGAATAGAGGACTGTTTCTTGCGAGGATGCGTTGCAGGTATTGAATTTGAAATGGCCAAAGGACCGCACTGCTTCTCAGCATCAACCGAAAAGCTGCCGATAGACTTTCTCTTGACTTTGCTCGGCGATACCATGGGAGCGATGGATCGCGCTGGTTTAGTTGATTTGACCGGCTTGAGCAGCTGAAGCTTCTCTGACCGGCTGCCACGAGTTGGACGCGAGGAGGTGGGTAAGGCTTTATCAAGGAGGTCAAACCTCGCCTTGTACTGGATCATGAAAAGTGAGCTTTTTATATCACAGAAGTCAGGTTAGGCAGTACGCACGTTTTGGAAGACCTGTGTATTATCCTTCTTGGCTTCCTTCGGATCATAATCGAGCATCATGAGAAAATATTCCATGTGGAACATCTCTCTAACCTGAAGAAACGCGTATTAGAGCGTGAAGGACAACAAGAACATGCACGGTGGACGTACCAGAGTATCGTGTCTTTCCACGACACCTTCAAGCTCTTTCTGCTTTTTTACGAGTAGCTTGGAGCCAGTATCGTCCAGACCACCCCCGCTTGCAGCCCTTTGCTCTTCCCTTGGCTCCTCTTTCCCTTCTTGCACACCATTCCTCGCTTTCCTTACTCTCGTGCTCCCAAGCCCCTGTGCCACCTCTTCCTTTGCCAACCGGTTTACAGAGGTACCTTTAGGCATCTCATTGATTGAAAACGAGATTTTAGATGCGTAGAATCCAGATAATCACGTCTCTTCTGAATACGGGGCCCGCAACAAGGCGAGACAACGAGGTAGCTCTTGTGATCTCTGCTGATTCTGGACGGTTCGTACTGCTTCTTGGACTTGACCTACTCTAATAGGCCCGTTATTTCGTTTGTTGTTTGCAGCGGCTGTGAATAGCGAGGTGTGGGCGTAGTCGAGTAAGAAAGTCGTATCGGGTACATTTTTGGGTGTCATGATGCATTTGTTTGTCCTGTCGACAAACGGGCGTATTGACCACATTGGGTCACGTCGCGGCGCACTTGGACGAAAATTCGCCGAGAAAGGCTGAAAATGCATTCAAAAATTCGTAACATCCTGTTCATATCACAACTACAGCTATGTTTAGTACTACAGCTACCCTTACATCTATACGGTCCAACTTGTAAGAAATGGGTGAAGCTAGCATGGGAAATCGTAAGGTATAAGGATATGGGAATCGAAATGGGTGAATGATCCAAGAAATATATCCATGCCATGCTGAGCGTCAGTATGAGTATCTTCAGGTAAGCCAGCCCTGATCATCATCATTAAGGTAGAGATCGTATATTTTGTTATTCTTGGGGAAACTCGCGGAGTCCTCAAGAGGTGGTGAGTTCATTTCGCCGAGGGCGATCGAGTGACAGCCGTTTTTTACACTTCAGCAGTATAGTCGAAATCGGGGAAGAAAGACCCGAACGGGTCAGCAGCGGGAAGACCGTAGAGCTGAGCAGCATTATCTTCAGGATAATTATCGAAACTGTAAAAACCCGTCAACATTCCAGAAGATCGAGGAAGAGAAGGTTGGGAACTTACGCGCTTGCATCCCCCTCTCCAGTTATCTTGGGTAGATATGGTGCAGTGATTTCTCTATTGGCCAACTTATCCCAGTCAACTTCTCGGAACCAAGGATGAGCGAACACATCTCCAGAAGCATGCTGCATATTGCCGAATCGCTTGGATGGATCGGGTTCCATAAGCTTGAGAATTAACTCAGTAGCAAGCTCGTTGAATGCGGCCGGCCATTTGATGAATGTAGGTCCACGGGTGATTTTTTCATATAGCGCGACTGGGTTTGCGTCAGGTTGGTGATACGGTGGTAGGCCAGAGAGCATCTCAAAGATCAGCACGCCGAGGGCATACCAATCCACACTCTTGTTGTATCGTTGTTGGCCGATGACCTGTGGGAAAGGATGAACTTCGGGTTTAATTAAAAGAAATGAACCCCACAAACCTCAGGTGCCAGGTAATCTGGGGTGCCACAAAGTGTCCACGTCGTTGACTTGCAAAGCTTTGCGAAGCCGAAGTCGGCAACTTTGATATGGCCATCGAAGTTAAGAAGGATGTTCTCGGGTTTGAGGTCACGGTAGATGATATCCAGGCTGTGTAAGTGGTTGAGCGCGAGAGCAACCTCCGCTGCATAGAATTTAGCAACAGGGTCTGGGAATCTCTAGAGACACAGGTAGCTTGTTAGATTTGCGCTGAATTGACAAAATATCACGAGCTTACGTTCGACCGGCGAAGTAGTGTGAAGAGCTCGCCGCCAGGGACAAAGTCCATCACCATGTAAAGGTTGGCTGCGTCTTGAAATGTTCCCCAGAGGTTGATGATGAAAGGGTGCTGAACCGCCTCCAGCATATGCATCTCATTGTTCGTGTGTTCGATCTGCTTCATCTTCACGACGCGATCCTTGCTGAGGACCTTGATAGCATAGAACCGTAAGTTATGTTTACTTCGCACTGAAAGTTGTCCGTCAGATAAACCAGTTCAGCTAGATGGAGAGCAATTTACCTAGATGCACTCGCCCAAAGCTGCCAGTGCCTAATGTTCGTTGTACAATGAAGTCTGTTAAACGGTAGGTGCCTTTTGGTCGTTTGACGGCCTTCGCCGACTCAGGTTTCTCAACGTCCATATCACTGACGCTGTCATTTCTTGTGCTGCTCCATCCGCTGACTGATGTTCTGGCTGTAGATATCGATCCTCGGTAGTCAAATGTTGAGTGTATTGAACTCGTTGAATAGGATGATGGTGTGGGAGGCAGTTGCTTCTCTGGGGTACCACTGATTCCTGTCGGGCTCCCGAACTGTGTGTTAATCCTCGACGCCATTCGCTTCAGCTTGTGCATGAAAGAGTAATGATGGTATACGACGAAGTGAAAGCTAGCTGAATCGTCAAAGGGATTTACAAAGGACTTGAAGAGCCTTCAATCGACTGTCATTGTTCAATTTAGCGGAACCAATTTGGCAAGAGGGACAAACAACGCCTCGAGGTAACCAAATAATCCCCATTGGCGAAGTATAAGGCTCTGCCTTTAAAGAACAAGAACAAAGCAACGACTGAAGCACCTCTGACGATCCCAGTGCCTGTTTCCAAGCAACCCAGGTGGTGCAAAGAGAGTTAGGGCCGTTGGAACTCCAAGAGGCTCGGAAACGATCTATTCAACTGGTGGACTAACGTTGCTGTTGAACCAGACCATCAACAGCATTCACCAACAGCCTTTGATAGGTTTGCCGTAAGTTCCTGCCCACACAAGAAGCGGACCATGTCGAGTCGTGTGGTATTAAGGAACAGACCCGCACTGGATTGAATTCCGGGGATTGGGTCAAGATTGGGTCTAAGATTTTGCGCTCTTGATTTCAATGTTCACTGAGTATAGAGGTGCGTTCTATCGAGCGGAAGCCCGCGAATTTGTTGGACCGATTGGAGAAGATTTGCCTGGATTATTGCTAAACCACACAATTCCATTGGCTGAACGGGTCCGAGCTCAAAAACTTTTTTCGTGCGCAGGCAAGCGAAGCTGTAGCTATCACGCCGCGGCAAGCAAATACCCCAATGGCACGAATAAATTCCAAACAGGTGCTTATGAAAAATTGTGATCAACAACATGTATGATATTTCCTCAGTTCGAAGCCTCCGGTCCCGGAGGGTCTAGTCCAGATTAATCCCATATTTATCACGTCAAAACGATCGCCCTCTGTAACGATGGCTATAACGGCGAATCCGGTTCCAGGCCAATAAGGTCTCGCCATGTCGATTGGCAGCTGTCAAGTAAAGAGCATTCGCCAATTGCAATGAATAAGACTGCTCTCGTACGATGCATTGAGGATGGCAATTCCTACGCAGAATAAATGATCAATTTCTTGCACGTAGATCCCTTCAGCGGGGGAAATGACTCACATCCAGGATACTATTCAAATTCGCAGGTCCCTTTATCCCATCGCCACCACCCTGGCTGAGCAGATTACGCTTGCGGATCTCGCATAGGCTGATAACGAGATGAACCACCCGATCGAATACGACCGCTGGAACCAGTTCACCAGCAGGGGACCGATCACCAGCTTCCATAACGAGCTGATAATCCACTATCGATCGCAGTGCCTTCATGATGTCCGTTAATGAATCGAAGTGGCCTGCAGGGAGGCCCTCGACTAGAGAAACTACCGAAAGGAGAATCCACAGCGAATGGGAGATCCGTCCGTCGCCGTTCAGATGTAGGGCTCTTCCCTCGAGTGACTGGTCAACGTTGACCAGGTCTGAGGCCGAGAGCTCGGTGAGGAGATCGGTCTCAGCTACCCGGCGGAGGATGGAAGCCCAGATGTTATGCAGACGAGTCACAGAGGCTACGTGGTGCTCGTCTTGGCCTACCGAGGATGGCAGGATGCAGTCGATTATCTGCTCAAATTCCCAAGTGAGAATGTCATTATCATTGTCCTCAATGATAAACCCATAGCGCCCAAGTAACTGAGCATTTGACAGCCCTTCTCCGTAGGTGTTGAAGACCTCGGTTCCGGGAACGATTGTACAATCACTGACCATCTCGTAGTATGGATCCAACTTGTCGCTGGAATATCTAGGCTCCGTGGACCCTTCGTGTGAATGCGATCTATCGTCTTCATCATGGTTGCATTGTTGTAAGGAGCCACATTCTGGACAGACGGAGAAATCTGTCTAGGGGCCGAAAATGAGTCTTGCGGTCAAAGGGGTTACAAATGAGATTACCTCGATGTGGACATGGTTTTCGTGGGAGTGGTTGAACCTGGACTAGAAGTTGGCACACTGTCAAACAAGTTCAGATTTTTACATACGCGTCCGCGACAGGCACCATGGCTAACCCGTGGTATGCGTCTACGAGGAAAGACCTCGACGACACCAGGGAATATGCGCGATAGAATCCCTCAAGCGTCGGGGGAGATGAAGAGCTTTGGTGTTGTCTGAAACGTTCCTGCAGAATCGGCTCCGCCGTTTGGTAGAAGTGATATGCCTTCAGTGATATAGGTTCAGACCTCTCCATAGCTGACAGATGAGGTGGACACTCACGACAGCATTGATACGCTTTCCAGTATACTTTGATACTTCCGTTCCACTTAACCATTTTACGGCCGTTTCCTTGTCTTGAATCTCCTCCTTGGTGAGATGGCGGGACCAGAAAAGTGGCAAATCCACAATATGTTTGGGTAAAGACTGCAGGTAGCCATACCATCTAGAGGTTGAGCCCAATAGACTGTGTTGGTCCACTGATCAAATGAGCGAAGAGAATGTCCAGAGAGGACCATTCCTCACATTTCCGAATAGAGGGCGAGAGAAAGACGGTATAATGCCTCAGGACCTGTCAAAGCAGGTATTATTTCCGACGCTAGGCCGCAATTTCTAGTGGATAGAACGGAGTCCTTGTTGATTTGGACAACTGAATGGCTATGAATGAGCTTAACCCTCTGTAGGTGAGGCGAAGAACTATCACCGCTCGTGCAAGGAGGAATGGAATCTTTTGAAAACACAGCAACTCCGGTCTCCTCGTTCCATTGAATCTCTAGCCTTGGGTCGATGTTAACGTCGTGCTCTATACACCAGTGCAGTAACTGATCCACGATGAGGGAACGCGACATGGCTGCCTTCGGTAACTGATGCAGTGAGCAAACAACGTTGGACGCGGCCAATGATGCTCTTCAGAACGTTCAAACACTGCTTGCAACAGCATCCTCCCTCATGCCGCGACTTCCACTCTCTGACCTCCTGCACAGAGGCCTTGTAACCTCCCTCGTTGGCTTGGCTATATGGGGAGTCGCAGGGAGCGTGTCCGTACACCAGCACACAATCCAAAGGGGCAAAGGTGTGTAAATTGACAGCCTGCGTGCTGGGCTCGACTAATGAGAGGCTATGGCTTTTTGCAGACGTAAGAAAATTTCTATTATTCGAACACAACATGGAACTCAAAGACTTGATAGCTTATGGCAGCGAAAGAGGCGGCCGCTCTCCTTGAAAAACAGGTGCCCATCATACTTCTCGGCGCGAGGTGAACGTGCTGACCATGTGTTCAGGAGGAGGAAAAAGAGATTGCCCTCGCCGAAGCAGCACAGTCTGCTTTGCCCAGCAAGTACTGACACGATCAATCTGTTATATCCGCCAGATTGAGTCCAAGGTATGAATGACGTGTAATAACTCGCATTTCCATTTGACTGAAGGATCGGCAGTTAGCCGCTGAGCAAGTACTCCCCTCGTCCAAAAACACCAAGAATACAATGGATCATAGCTTGTTCAAATGGGAATACGTACATAATGGGGTGCTATCGGTACAAGTATACTAAAACCGTGGAGAATCTACATTAATGCTGCTTCTATCATTCAAGTGTCCGAAAAATCTAAGGTGCCAAGTTGCAAGTCCTGTGCCATCGCTACCTACGTTTACCAGTGGCCTAGCGTCACTTTCTCTCGCTCAAATCCAATCTCCGTCCAATTCTCTACACCGTCCACAGGCGATTCCTCTGCAGGCGTGTCGGTTTGTTCAAGGCCGACAAACCCAACCCGGCGATAGACTGCTCTTGCAGCACCATTATCATGCGCGACATAGAGGATGACGCTGCACTTCCCTCCTACGGTCAACAAGCTGTGGGATAGGACAATGAGCTCAAAACCAGAATCTTTTGGGATCAAAGAACTTACTGTTCGCACACTCGATGGACAAGGTATTGAGCGAGGCGACAGCCTCGCCATTGAGGATTGGTGAACACCTTCGTAATTGCGCCAACCGTGGCACTGTTCCGCGTGTAGGCCACGATACAGGCTACTTCTCGAGGCTGTCCTGGTTGTCGGCTAGCTAAGAGAACCCAAACCAGCCGTTTCTCGACAAGAATCTGGGCCTCTCGGTAAGCAGCTGCTTCCGACAAAGTGAAAGGGAACTGTAGCTGTGTTAGCTAGTATGGCACGGTTAGACGCTCAAGGGACTTACCGAGCTCTCTGCAAACTGGAAGCACAACTTTGCAATGCCTGGAATGTCCTGTACTGTTGCAACTCGACAATCGTACTGGGTGGCGGCAGGGTCGTTCCTCCTGCTTAAGGTACCCATAGTGCAGTGAGTAATTTTGGCTTCATAGTATGGTATGGTGTATATATTGATGCCAGTACGAGCTTTCCAGGCTTCTGCAAATAGGCGGGCAATCGAGTCGATTGCGAAAACGGAGTACACTCGTCGCCTGATGTTTGGGATTGAGTCGACTGCAGCAGTGAGCATACGAATGTTCGATGTGAGGGCGTTAGCGTCGCGGATTTGTGATGGAATTGTGGTCATAATCATAAGAGGATACGACCCCATATACCCTTCCGCGATGCTGAGGATGTACTCAATAGTGGTGCCTCTCCTCGAGACGACAAGAATGAGTGAGTTGTCGCTATGGCCCAACTTCTCCCTTTCCAGTGCCTTCTCGAGAGGAGGTAGAGTCACGTTTGCAGCCTCAGCGTGAGCCTTCAGTGTCTCCCAAACCAGGCGAGGGATGTCTTGGGGTCGCCTGAAGGTCTCAACGGTGTTGGCTGTTGCCATCGGAATGAACTTGTCCAAGAAATGAGTCGAAGAACAAAAGTAATCTCCAGAGCGAGGGAGGGAATGCATCTAACCGTCTTTTTAGGCCGGACTTTATATCTCTGTCCCGTTACATTTCTAAGTGCGTCACACCTCTTTTCTTTCCACTTCAACCCAAGTGACTCAACCCAGCCAACCTCTATGGAGCTACGATAGTCCCGCCTGGAGATCTGGAGCTGGGTTAAACAGCAATTATTGGATGAGCATGACACCTCCGTCTCCCATCGTTGCCGTGTATGCCTCGACATATGGGGAGATCACCGGGGCATGATTCCAGAAATTCTTTCGAGCCGTGGGTTTGACATAAACCGACCAAATTCAATTAGATCTACCGTAGTAAAATGTAATTTTACCCGACGGGAATCTGACACTGTCATGACCTTGCGGCAGAGCCGACTCAGTTTAGTTCGTCAGTGCACAGGGTTCGTGTCCGAGTCATGTCACATTTTCAACAGCTACACCTTTTCGAGCTAATTGATGTCCGATTGCTGTTGTATATTTCCTTTTCGCACTTGTCCTTAGAGTTTTCAAGCGGATTGAGCCTGTATATATATCCGCAACGGTGTTTGTGCAGTGGTTCGAGATGCAAAAACGAAGCTGTTTTGAGCCCATGGTTTGCAGCGCCAAAATCCAATGTATGGCCCTGTTGTAAATTCGATCCTTAAACAGCATCTGCAGTCCTATCAGAGATTCCCGTAGTTACTGCTCTCCAGTGCGGTTGAATGGTACGTAAATGGCTAGGCACAGTCGACAATGTCTTTGTGTCTTTTGGGCTCAGAATGTCAAATTGATGTGATCCGTCGACACTTGACGGATCGTCGATCCTACTATGTACATTGTAATGTAGATGACCTATGGCCATCTGTACCTTGTACCGCGCTTATAAGTAAACTGACAGGTAGCCAATCGTTATTAGACGTGCGTCGAAGCCAAAATACTATCGTGAGGCCGAGTCTCAGAGAGGCGCAAAAATAGCCATCCTTTCAATTGCATTTACTCCAAATCAGACGATAAGCAGGCTACTAGGGGTAAATATCAGTTCGTGAACAAATACTAGTAAATCGGCCATGAGACACTAGCGTTATGCTCCTTGTGCGTTCTGGCAACTTCTGAGAATGCCATACGACTTGATCTCTGGATGAGCCTGAGAGTGGTCGGACAACTTCGGCGGCCAAAAAAAATGACATTCGTGTACAACTTTCATTTCTCCACCCTTAGCTCCATTACGGGGGATTTCCAGATTTCGCAGCGCGCTTGCCTTTCTGTGGTCCTCACTGAATCATTCGCAGAAGGTTTTCATCCCACCGTTTTCCGATTACTCACCAATGAGGGGAAATGTTTGCTACTCGGAGATACGGTTCTTTATAATGGTCACCCTTTCTCAGCTTGAGCGAATGCTGTCCTTAATCCTCGTTCGGAGCGCCAGGGTATGTCAGTTAGCTGGGGTGTCGTCAGTGTGGAAGAGTATTCTCCACATTTGTAAATGACAGCGCGATACAAAGATCGCCGCAGGAAACCGATGGCTCCTTCAGTCGTAGACGTCAGTGCTGCTCAGGAATCGTGGGTCACGAGGAGTAAGAAGGGTCGGTGGTCAAGGGAAACCATTGTTATAGGACGAAGGGTCACAGCGTTCATCTAGATTGATGTACTGTGTCGAGATCTATCCGTAAGACCTGTGAGATCGGTCAAGATTCAGGATCGCAGTCGTGTGGTCACATCGCACAAATCTGGTACAGGGCTTGGGCAAAGGACAAAGGACAAAGGACACAACGCAGTGCGAAAGGTAATGGTGGACCATCAATGCGTGCACTGCGGAAATAGATGTCTATTTGTCGTTCCCTCTGAATGACAGAGGCTCGAAGGTGCAAGTAGGAGGCAGATCTTCGGATGTAGATCTCGGCGACCAGCTCCAAGACGATGCCAAAATTTGGAAGTACTGGAGCGCCTGGATAACCCAGGAATGAGCGCATAGTACGCGGCGCTAAGTGAGGCTACAGCCTCCTTGCAATACTTCTCGAGACTTCGCTGTATCAGAATTTTTCTTGTCAATTTCTTGTACACGGCCATCCAGAAGCACGCTAATTCCAATGCCTTTACTGCGATTGCGCTGGATAGCCTTTAAAGCGCCGGAAAATAGCTAGGTATAGCCATCCATGATTACAGTGGGGTATCTCTCGACGCAACAAGGTGAAAATTTGCGGAGAAATGTTTGAGAACAGTCCAGCAACATGAGCCATGACCCAATCAATAAACCGGCTGGCCGGGTCACAACGATCGCGGTGGCGTTGCCGATGTCATTAAGCCCAGACGCCCACATAGCCCACAAACGCCCACGCATTGTTCTCTCATAGTATCAAGCACCTCGAGGCTACCTAGCGCTTTCTACATGCATTTAAGACACATCACAGCCCCTTTCATCTCGCATGGATTTTCCTGCCGCTACAAGCAGTCGATGGAAGGACATAGCAGGGAATAATATGGATGGATTCATCTGCATCGATGCACTGATAGCGCGCGTTTGCCTAGGCCCATCTACACCAAGTCTTGTGGATAGTCTGCCTGTACACATGTGACCCCACGGTAATGGCAGTAGACGTGACACGAAAGCCCAAGGAACGCATCGTCGTAGGATCACTGAAAAGCCGACACGCAGTATCGTCAAATAAAGCTTGACAGTTTGAATATTTATGTTATTTGTGGGGCTGAGGATGATCACGCCACTACCATAGTAGATCCTCTGTAAATCTCTCTCCGAGCTCGGAGGGCGAAGGTATAAAGGGAGAGAGCTAAATGGGATGTTTAGAATTCTGACATTACAAGGAGAGAATCTCCATGGAAGTGAGGCGTCTCTGATCCCATCGGCGCCGTCAAGTGCGTCGAACAGATCGACATTCACTCGACGCTGTGCGAAGAAAGATTTACAAAAGAGCCTGTGTAGAAAGACGGGCAACGAAATAGAAATTTAGGAAGAGCAGTGATAACTCCGATAGACGTCCTCCGACCCAATCCTGTGCACAAGGCATTTTAGTGGTACGGTTTGTGGGCAAAATCATACCCTAGCATGGGGAAGTTCAAGGTTTTCTGTGTCAAATGCGGGAGCCTAGAAGCATGGGAATAAGGAAGGTGCACCGTCCCCTGAGAAGGTTAATATCAGGCGGCACTAAGCTATGTTTAGAACCCATACACATGGGCAGCCTTCGGGCAATTTAGACAGTCCACCTTTGCAGTTCCCGACGACTCCAGGCCGCCAAACGGAACATAGAAACCTCCATTACACACCAGTTGTGCCATTCGGGCTCAAAGCAAGAGTACAGAACCCAGCCCAGATTTCATAGCACACGACATCCACATCGCTGCACCCACGCTTGCAATCTATCCAGAAGCAGTAGCCTACCGCTGATCAGGGACGCTGCCATGAAAATCGGAGGATAGGTCGTTCTCCAGAGACGCTAATTTTGAGGTAAGATGTCGCGAGATCTCATACGGGTGGCATATTGGGAATGGAAGCCTAAGCTCGCACGGGAAGCCGGGGCTATTTGCACAGATCCCTCGATCTTGTCTCTCAGCTTTGGGAACCAGGTTACTGGAACAGGCCGATGTCGTATATCAATAGTTGAGTAGCTTTCTCTTTGTATGTTGTCCAGTAAAACAAAAAATTTGCGATGCGATGCCTGAAACACCAGGAGTGATAGAACGCGCTAGACAGTGAACAGACCACATGGCACATTGGACTCCACAGAGTAGATTCAGTCATCAAGGCCGAACAGACGTGTTCAAAGACGGAAGAAGAACACGCAATTTGTCGGGCAGTACAGACACCAAGTGCTTCGGATGGACAAAATCCCCCTGGAGTGATTGCTGAAGGTGTACATGAGGCGCTTCAAGGAGTTGCGTCACACGAGCACATCAGCCTCTGGTAAACTAGAGCCCACAAGCGCACACATTCACAAACGGAGTTTCCTTGACTCCCACTTCCCGCTGGGTCCTTCAGCGAATCAAAGCTCAACGTCGCCGGCTTAAATGCGTGTAGGCGAAGTGGCCTTCAATTTCTCAGCTTTTTCACAAAATACTCAATAAGGAATAATAGATCTGTGCATTATATCCGTGAACGCAGATACAACGGCCATCTCTGTGAGATAATAGGTAACTATGATACAAAAGGTATGTCAAACACACAGCGAGCGATGCCAAAAATGCAAGATGAATGCAACACAACACAATGTCCGTTTATGAAGAAGTGAAGTTGTTGAAGATCAGCTTGTTGACGGTTTGAGGTGGCAAATCAGCCAATAATCCTGACGATGAAAGGTCGAGGAGTGCCTTCTTCAGCTGCTTGGGCGTCAAGGTCTTGGGAATGGGGGCAACATCGTCCAGGATTTCCTCGACGAGAGCCGGTGCGGGCATGAAGACACGAACCCAAGAGGGGAGGATCGAGCGAGCCCTGGCGTAGATTTCGGAGGTGAAGAAAGTGGCCTGGGCAATGGGAGCAGCGAAGGGCTGAGTGAAAGAAACAAGGTTCTCATCCTTGTCGAACACGGGGTCGAATTTAGCGGAAGGATAGAGGGAAAGGAGATAGGCCATCAGACCAGCGGTGTGGGGGGAAGCCATGGAAGTACCAGAGAGGGTCGCAGTGGCCTTGGTGCTTCCGATGTAGGTAGAGAGAATGTTCAAGCCGGGTGCGAAGACGTCAACGCAAGAACCATGGTTGGAGAAGTAAGCGCGCTCATCGCCGAGGGTGGAAGCGCCAACAGTGACAGCGTTCTCTGCAGCGGCAGGAGAATAGTTGCAAGCATCCTTGTTATCGTTGCCTAATTTATTGTGGTCAGTTTCCAATTGAAAAGAAGTATATTGATTCTACGTACCAGCAGCAACAGCGAAGTGAAGACCACCGTTGACTGCCCTGTTGACGGCGTCATCCAAAGTGCGTGACTTGCCGCCGCCAAGACTCATGTTAGCAACAGAGCCCCTGTGGGAGGTCTTGCCAGTCTCCCTGAACTCTTTCAAGGCGGCCTTAGCCTTGGCGTTGGCATTACCGACAGCCCAGACGACACCGGCGACAACATCGGACATAGACCCGCTGCCATTGGTACCCAAAACCTTGACAGCAATGACGTTTGCTTTCTTGGCAACACCGTACTTATTGGAGGCGATGGTGCCAGCGCAATGGGTACCATGGCCGTTGCCATCAATATCTTGGTCATTCTGCGGGACAGTCTTTCCCCACTGTGCGCGACCGGCAAACTCCTCGTGGTCGACATTGATACCCGTGTCAATGATGTAAACATCGACACCTTCACCACCATTACCGTCATACTCGTACTTGGTGAAAGTACCGAATGTGAGTCTGGGACGGTGACTTATCCGTGCAAGGCCCTGAAAAGAAACGAGTATCGCGTCAGCTCCGATAGCAGTGATGCGAGATAGTCGTCGGATGAGCCACGACCGGAGATACGTACCCAAGGCGCGCCCCTCTGAACGTCCCAAGCCTGGACAACCTGGTCCTTCTCGATGTATTCAACCTCAGGCATTGACCTTAGTCGCTGAACGACATTCTCCGAGAAGACCCCCGCATAGCCATTGATATGGCCATCATAGACGTGGGTAATTCCACCCTCCTCGCCGTGGAGCGGATCCTCGTTGTGAGCACCCTTCAAGAAGTTGAAGTGGTTAGTCTTCAACTGTGTTGAGACACCATCCTTGAGCACGACGATGTACGAATTGTTCACGGTGCCGTGAGGGTGGTCAAATGCGTGAAGAGGGGCCAGGTTCAAAGGGGTGTTATGCGACGGCGCAACATGAGGGTACGTCGAGAGCGGCGTTGCAGCAGCCGTCGAGATGAGAGAAAGGGTAAGAATGGTCCACTTAGTAGCTGAGGACATGGTGGGCACAGGACAAGCCGTTACTGGAGACTCGCAGTCGTTCTGCTGACGTTGATAACTGGGGCTTGTTGATATTTGTTTGGCTCTCCCCTTGTGCCGGGTCATAGCCTTCAGGTGTTCAACGGTAACGAACACAGCGAGTAAGCTCCAAACGCTAATGAGCGGCCAGAGGAAGTCGTTAACGCGCTCATCGTCGCTGCAGTTCTTAAGCAGATTGTCAAACACTGAACAGTGATTAACCTGCAGGAAATGAACATCTTGACGCGGGTGGCTCTGCAGATCACTTGCAACGTGTTGCACCTCGAGGCTCGCTTTTAGACCCAGCGAGGCAAGGCCTGAAGAAGGCAAGAATATTGACGGAAATAAAAACTTTAAATGCGAGGCGCTATCAAGGGAGACAACCAGTGTCAAGTCGGACATACGCAGTATGACCGGGACGTGCCTGTCCCAGTTACGATCGCAGAGGAGGCTATACAATTGACAATCGCATTTTACAGATAATCAAGCCTGAGATAACAACAGGTCAATGGTAAAATTAAATCGGATTTTTCAGTTAGAATGTAAATATTCAAAAAGTGACTGAGATTTGTCAGAATTGAAGGTTTCTCACTGACTGTCATCGGTGAGACCCATCCTGTAACACCGGCCAGTCAGATTGACTAACATCAAACGCAGTATCGATCCAGAGTATAAGATTTCCATGAACACAAACACTTTAGTTGACTTGACACAGTCTCTAACCTCCCATATCCCAATCTACCCAGACGACCCGTCATTTTCCCTAATACCTTACGCCACTGTCTCAAAAGACGGATACTCCGTTCACGAAATATCCTGCGGGACGCATACCGGTACCCATATCGACGCACCTGCGCACTTCTTCGAGAACGGGGTGACACTAACCGACATCCCGCTCCCGTCCTTGATCGGTCCTCTGGTCCTCGTGGATCTAGCGGGGGACGAGTCGGACAACGGGACGAAGTTGAAGAACAGAGAGGAGATAACTTGGAAGGTACACATTGAACCCGCATTGGCCCGGTCCTCGATCGAAATCGCCCACCTGAAAGACGCGATAGTCCTTATTAGGACAGGTTGGGGCGAAACGTTGTATCATTCCTCCCAGTACTATCACCACCCATACCTTTCTCGCGCGGTTGCTCAGCAGTTCTTCGATGCCGGAGTCCGGATTCTAGGGGTTGATACCCTGAGTCCGGACCAGACGCCGTACGAGGGTGTAGGCGAGGGCGCATCGTTTGGGTGTCATGAGGTTTTTCTGGCAGGGGGACGTGTTATTGCTGAAAATCTGACAAATCTAATCGAGGCAAAGCAGAAGGGCTGCAGCATGGTCGCGCTTGCTCCGCTCAAGCTGGAAGGGAGTGACGGAAGCCCCTGTAGAGTCTTTGCATGGAAGACATGAAGCGGTTCCCCCGATTTGTGGGTAGCAGAACAGTGTATCGAATGTAATCGCTAGTCTGTACGAATATGAGGCTCTTCTAAGTGCATCATTGAACAAAGTGAAATATATCCGATGTATCCCCTTTCCAGTCATCCAAATCGTCGTAAATTCCATGATCCCCAATGTTCTCAGTCATTACTGCCTCTTCACCTCCTGCCCGCCTCTACTAGCGCCATAGCATCAGCCACATTCTCCCTGAACGCATCCCATCCAAGAAGATCAATGATTCCTGCCTTCTGGAACGTCTCCCGCGGCCCGTTATTCAAATGCGTGATATAGAGCCCGACATTCCGACTCTTGTAGTCCTCCAAGAGCTCGTACATGATCTGCGCAGCGGAAGCATCAACCTCCACTACATCGTTCAGGTGGAAGACAAGGACGGATGCCTCTCGGCGTCGGGGTGCCTCGGAGGGATGGGATTTCTCGACGCCGTAGAGTTCAAGTCTTCGGAGTCTGTCCTTGAGCTGAGCAGTATTCGCTATTGACGAGAATGACTCAGTTGCTATTTCCGAGATGCCAAGAAATGAGAACATACCGAAATCCAAGTTCTCCCTAATCCTGATAATCAATGCGCCTTCATACGGTTCTTCAGCTTCTGGGTTCTCTTCGATTGGTTTCCATCGGTCTGTTCCAGGTATCCGACCCTAAAGGTAGGTAAATTAGTATTCACCCTCATGTTCGGCGAATACTGGAGAAGCCCACCAAAATCGTCATCCTAGCCCTGCTCGACCTATGTACGACCAACAACAACGAGATAACCAAGCTTACGATGACGCCGACTTCCACATCCCAGACAATTGAGAACACAAACGTCAAAAGCATGAGTGACATGTCCACCCATGCTCTCATTCTCCAGTAATATTTGATGTCGTGTGGTGCTTCGGCGAGCAGAGACCAGACGACGAGAAGGACCACGGACGCGAGGACGCATTTAGGTAGGAAGTAGAGCCACGGAAGAAGGAAGAAAGTTGCGAGGAGGATCACTGCTGAGCACACGAGCGAGGCCATTTGGCTTCGACCGCCGACATCGCCGTTGATGCGGGAGCTAGAGGGCAGACGTAAGTCAGCCAAGTCGTACACGTAGATCCGGTAAGGAGAATTTACCGCGTAATCGAACCATAAGCAGGTAATGTTCCCGGAACAAAGGAACCAACTACATTGGACAGGCCTAAAGCCACGAGCTCTCTATTTGGGCTGATAGAGTGTCTGAATCGTGCTCCATTCTGCTTGGCTGCGACGATGCTATCAAGGAAGCCAACGATTGCAATGATCCTAAGGCTCTACGTCAGCACACTGTAAACCCTAGCATCTCGAAAAGACTGAACCTACACAGCTGTGGAAGTCGTGCGCCTCAAGTAGGACAAATTCGCGGACTTCAGAGGGAACTGGAAGAAAGAGTGCTTTGTTGAAATGTTGACAGCGCCTAGAATGTCAACGCCCTCCTTGTCCCACCTGAACTTGGACGACAAGACTGTATAGAAGAAAACTTAGGGATGGCTAGACAGTAGCACAGATCGCACTCACAAGTCGAGACACCGACGACAATCAACACCTCTGGTATCCGATAGATGAACCAATACTTCTTGAAGACAGCCTTGAAATATCTGAGAACGACCAAAGCACCCAGGGCTGAAAAGCTGATGACGGTGGCATGGAAGTTCATATGCTCCATAGTTTGTTCAATCAGAAAAAATATCTTCTCGAGGGTCGATTCCGGTTTGAGAGTATGCTGGAGAGCAACAAGGCCGAACATTGGGATGAGTTGTTCACTGTATGAAGGTCAGAAGCCAGATAATGCAAAGGTGACACGATGGAACTTGCACCATGATAACCAATGCTACAGCGGTCACGAAACCTCGTAGCAAGGCTCGACTGAGCACAACATCAATGAATCCCAGCCTGAAGATTCCCAAGCAGAAGGAGAACAGGCCAGCCTGGCAGATTCGAAAATTGTGAGTAAAAGAACTCCAATCTTGAGAACATAAGAGGCTCACCTGTAAAGCTACCACTGTTGCAACCTGAATGCTCATCCTGTCCAGGTCCTTTGGGCTTGTTCCCTCCGGCGCATCATGTCTGAATTCCATGATAGCCTGGCCAAGCAGCAAGCTAAGCGCTGCTTCAGGGGCGACATTCAGTTGCCGAGAAGTGCCTAGGAAAGCGTAAACGATGCCGGGGATGGACGCGGAAAACTAGCGGAAGTTTAATGGAATCAGCGTCGGGAGGAGCTTGGACAACAGGGAGCTGAGGACGTACGAGACCTGTATGAGGGCTCATGTGGGCCAATGAAGTTGCGTAAGAGACAGATTGGGGTATGAGCATAGATGCCACAGTCAAGCCTGCGAGGATGTCTCCGCTAATCCTGTAAAGTGCTCTCTGTCAACATCATCTTGCCAGACATTGGGAGACCAGCAGCACGTACAGTGATTTGGAGTAATTAGGTATCCAGGTGAACGAAGGGATATAGTACATGATCTTCTTCGTTAGTGGCGATTTTGGGCCTTTTGGTTTATCATCCACTACGGGGCCATTGTCAGACTATCGCTGGAGTCAGGTTCAGAAACTAACCTGAGTCGACGACAGAGGGTGTACCTCCTGTGCTCCCGTACCGACCATCGTCATCTCTTAACCCAGCGTCCAACAATGCAGTACTCTCGCTGCTATCTCTCATAGGACTCGTGGGAGTGTTCATCGTATAGTCGGCCGCGGGTTGGATTAGAGCTTCGTCGAAAAGGTTCCCGTCGGGTTGAAGCCACTGGCAGTCACGGCTAGAGCAAGCTGAAGGGATACAGTCACCAAAGCACCCTTATAACCTCGGACAATTTACAGAGCTAGAGCTGAAAGGTTGCTTGACGGCCGACTTGATGAGGTTTACGGCTGGAGCTCACTAATCAATGCAATTTCATGTTAAATTTGGATCCGGCAAGTTGTTCGGTGTACCGAGTGCGGCATTGACACCCATGACTTCGGCCCGATGACTCCGATGACGGAGGGGCGGCCAATGAGGACACCGCAATTGAACTTTTTTTTTGAAGGTACTCGGTTCTTGAAGTTTTACATGTTGCGAAAGTAATGATATCGAGTAAGAGGATTCAATGCAGCATATAGGACTTATAGTCAGGGTTCTTGCTCCTTCGCAACCTGTACAGAGAAACTTTGCAGCAACCTCCCACACACTGATGGTGAAGTGGTTATCATGCTTGCCTTCCAAGCAAGCGGCAGGGGTTCGATTCCCCTTCAGTGTATCATTTTCTACCTGGCAGCTTTATTGTTTTAGTCGAATTTTCTTATATCTATGCTACTGCAAACGAACTTATTATTCTGAGGGGGAAACCCTAGTGATTTTATACCTCAACTGTCAGAGTTCGTTTATCCAGTATACCTACATAATGTTAAATATTCAAATGTCCTCCTATGGCTACCCAGCCATGCCCTCCTCCGCCTCCTCATATACACACCTAAAACCTTTTCTCAATCCGCCTCTGACGAGCAGTGTGACGCCACGACTGCGGAACCCCTTCAACAACTAAACCTCCGATCCTTGGGACAATGCAGCAATCCCATGCTTTCGAGTCCGCTTTCACTGAAAAGGTTTTTGTCCGATGGCCTGGTCAGACGCTACTTGGAAGCAGCAGTTTGTCCTGCTCTGGACCGTCGCTGCTCAGAAGAATCGTAGCACTGGGAAACGGTCAAAGCAGGTGGTGGTGGAGAGAAAGATGGGATACAAGGGAGAAGCATGACGGCGGCTGGTAAAGGTCGATGCTTATCATTTCATGTCTAGAAGTTTGACATCTATAATTAACGGGACAACGAACGCCGTCTGACCAATCTATTTACGTAATAATTTACATAATCAAAGTCTCCCCTTTTGTCGTTTGGACTGCTGGCTCCCGAATGCAGGAAGGAAGTCTCACGCCCTGGCGCGGATTTTGGTTTAATGAGGAAAGGTATTCCCACAACTACAGTCTGAGCACCCTCCAAATTCAGAGTGGTTTGTCGACCTTGAGGGGAGTTTTCCTTCGAATATGTCTGTATTTAGAGTAAGAATAACCGGTATCTATAAAAGCGAGGGACGAGAAGGTAGATTTAGCCTGGAGTTGAGTTAGTATTGTTGTTTTCGTGATCACCAGGCGCAGATTAGCGTAAGTGAAGACTGGATGGATAGGCCCCGCCAGCGTAGCTTGCGGGGCACAACAAAGCCTGAGTTAATTTCATGAGTTATTTGATATGCCAGACGGGACCCCAGATCATACATCGTCCGGTGAAAAGATTAAACAGGTCACACTTTGCGGTTCCTTTCAAAAAAGCCCATTATACTCAGTGCTACGTATTAGGATTAACAATTGTGTACTGAGCAGGGGGTCTGGGGGGCAGCAGGCCCCCCAGCGAGCTTGCAATCCAGAGTGGAGCAAGGTCCGGAGCACACGTAGTTTGCGAGGCTTACAAGTGTGTGGAGGGCCGTAGCAAAGCGACGGGTTAGCAGCTCGTGCTTTGTAATTCCTCAAGTTGATTGCCAGTCTGACACGTCAATTCCTAACAAATCAAAAATCAACTGCGCGATATCCTCAATCGTCTCCAACGTGTCGCATCCTGCGTCCATATCCGAAGGGGTCGTAAAAACGACACCGGTCTCGTTGTTGCTGTTCCCAAGTTGAGCTACGCTCTTGGTGCCCGCATTATAGGTAGGCCAACCGTAATTGCTGAGCCCATGGGAAGGGTCACGGGCGAAGTTGACCCAAGCACCTTGAACA
Organism: Clitopilus passeckerianus; assembly: GCA_944990035.1. Lineage (NCBI taxonomy): Eukaryota > Fungi > Basidiomycota > Agaricomycetes > Agaricales > Entolomataceae > Clitopilus > Clitopilus passeckerianus. Next base: position 100,070 of record CALYLX010000041.1, on the reverse strand, counting down.
TATTTGGACAGTGCTGCTTCAGCTGCTGTCGGCGCAGGAGATGTCTTCACGTTATATGTGCCAAACACAATTGGTATCTCGGAAGCGTGGTAAGCTCGCAAATCTTTGCGGCTCGAAATGTTTGGGAAGACGCCTGTGGATTCAGGTTTAGCCTTGAAATTACGTGTGTCCTACGGCTTACCTTGGTAATGGTATCTCCAGGTAGGAACGACTTTGGAGCGATCCCTTGCAGTATTGCTGGCAGGGCACCTGTAGGCAGCCTATTCCGAGAGGGCTGAGAGATGGATTATGGGAAGAGGATGGAAGTCAATCACCTTTGTGACGACATCGGCAACCAGATGGGTTGCTCCAGGGATAGTGAAACCCAGCTTAAGGAGCTCCAGAGCAACAACAAAAATATCTCCCTCCTGGGCATTTGTTCCACCTAGGATTGGCACTTTAAGGAAGTTCCCAGCTGCTGATCTAGCGGCGGGATCAGAAGGAATCGTGATATCTAGCAAGAGACTGGTTTTAGTTTCCAAGGATGTTCTGTGAAGAAAGCAGCTTACCATCGACCAGAGGGCTGAAAGACACTCCACTGCTGATGACGGCGTTCTCGAGAGTCCTGAAGGGAACAGCTTTCATGCATTGCAGTTGAGCCGCGTTGACACCTGCGAAAGACAGTGTATTAGAACAAATCTCGGTGGTACAGCAAGGCGCGCACTTGTTCCGCATCCAACAGCCTTTGCGACTTCGTTCCAATCCTTGGGGTCAGGTTGGCCTGGTGTATCGGGAGTTGAGAAAATAGGTAATTGAAGGCTTGTTAGGGGCAAGATGAGCTTAATATTTTCAAATTCCCGTTTCGTCGACTTACGTCCCAGACTGCTCTATGACACCTGTGAATAGATTGTAGTTCAGTTGCGTGCACTTTACTAGCGGATTAACTTCAGGTACCCACCCTTAACCCTTGTATCTGTCGGATGAGAGAAAGTGTACGCATCGATGGCAGCTGCACCTGAACTTACTCCAAAGAGAACGATACGTTCAGGATCACCGCCAAAGGAAGCAATGTTGTCATAGACCCATTGTATCGCAGCATCGATATCAAGAAGCCCATAGTTCTGAGAGGCAGTTGGACTGGCCAATTGCGGTGCATTCGGCTGTCCAAAGATGTTAATGCGGTGGTTGAAGGTTACGACGGTGATATCCTCGAAGTCCTGAACTAGAGTCGTGCCATTATAAACAACGGTGTTGCTCTGAGCGACATCAGCTTGTGCGATCCAATAAGACAGTTGTGCTCAACTTACAGTTCCGAATTGGAAAATTCCGCCGCAGACCCAAAGCATAACGGCTGTATTCTGCTTCCTTGCTGCGCTAGGTGCCCAAACATTGACACTGAGGCAATCCTCTGATTCTGGAACAGGATCCAATAACGCCGGGAGGCCTGTGAGTGACAAGAACTCGCGGTTGCTTTCAGTCAGAGACTGGATGCAAGAATCGCCATATGTCGTCGCAGCAAAGGTTGAGGACCTTTGAGGGGCTGCCTTGGGAGCCTCCCATCGGCCAGCAATTGCATACGGTATGCCAAGGAACTGCCGTACTCCCACTCCGACCTGGGTACCAGTAACAGGGCCTTGCCTGGTAGAAACAGTCAAACCGTCAGTTTGTCCATAAACGCTGCCGGCCAGTGCCAATGCTGAGGCAGTGGCAAGAGCAGACCTGAAGAACATCCTCGCTATGCCGTCCTGCAAGTGAGACGATGGGCGGCCAGGACGTCGATGTCAAGTTTATATGGGCATCGGGAAATTATGACGGCTAGCATTAGGCCATTGGAAGGGAGACGCATAGTGGCGGAACTAAAATTATTGATATGCGAGAGTTTCCAGGGTTTGTTCAACTGGCTGGCGCAGTGCTCGCCTCCCCATCCGCTATCTATTATAATAAAGGACAGTTGACATAAAGGGTCCTTCCAATTTGAGCCCAAATTTTGTACATGTTTGGTTCGCAGCTCGACGCGTCATGTTGCCGCTCGCATTTCACTCTGCATCGTCACAACCTTCACCACATACTCTCGACGTAGGCTTCATTCTTACTCTTACCCCTCATCTACACGCGTCTTAGGATCATATTTTCCTCACATTCCTAAAAACAGCAAATACTGGATCCGACAGGTCCTCTATCGCCCATAGGAGTAGTATGTCCATGTAGCCCTCAAATTCAATACAACATGCAGCTGCCACCACAACAAAATGTGTGTTTGTGAACCTGGACTGAAAGGGCCCGAAAATTGTGGTCACGCATTCTGGAAATTTCCTCAAGTTTGGTGTGGCGTATTCAGGGTCTTATGGCTGAAATTCTTTGTTATTCGGGCAGGTTGTTTCTGCAGGACTCTATGCAGGCCTAACAATGTGAGTGTACACTCTATGCTAAAAGATGACTGCTTAGCTCTCTTCTAGGCAGTTTGAGAATGTCACACCCAGTGAATTCGAGCAATACCTGCAGCAACGCCGCCAAGAATCGCGAGAACGCCATCTGGCTGATGAGAGCAGCTCGCAGCGTCGCAGGATACCTCTGGGTGCTTCATTGGCTCAGAATGTAACCGATCCTTCTCTGCTAGGTGCTGCATGTGCACAAAGGTCAATACTATCGGCCCCATGGAATGCTTTTGTTACGCTAACCCGAATGTACCATGCCAGGTTATTTACAAATGGGCCCGAGAATACTCCTCCCCCAACGCAAGTTAGTCCGACGAACAGGCGTCCAGTAGCCCAGCGTATGAACTGGGAAACCCTTCCACGGATTGAAGAAGAATCCCCAACCCGCCCTCGCACGAGTAGTTCGAGACGAGGTGGAATTTTGCAGGTGAGACTACGGGGCTTGCATGTAACCTCAACGCCGCTAATATCAATCTAACCTAGCCGCTCCCAACACCGCCTCCAACGTTGCTTGGAAACCACAGGAATAGTACAAGGGAGGATCTAAACCCATCGCTTGAACAAGCTGGCAATCCCGAGGATCTTCACCGCCGACATGTGAGTTGTTCTATTCTGCCTCCAAGGCTTGGTCTAAGTTTTGGCAGCCAGACAATCATACACAGCAGCACCGTGCAGCCACACCCGTTCATGCTCCTCCTTTACCTACACCACCCGCTACTCAGGCTATTGCCCGACGCGTGCCCCGCCAAAGTATGTTCTCTACATTATTTCACCTTTCAGGCGCTTATCACAAATCATTAGCCAACCGCGCTGGTCGACCACGTGCTCGAAGAGATTTTCTTGCCCTCGCACGTCAACCTTATACCGAGCCAGCAGAACGACATTCGCTGGGACGCATGAACATGCGATGTCCACATTGCCAAGCTCTGCACTGGATGGCCGAAAAGCTCGCAAGTTCTTCGCAAAGGTCGCCTAAATTCGGCATGTGTTGCAATCAAGGCAAAGTGCTACTGCCCGCTCATCCAGACCCTCCGCCCTATATTCGCGAACTTTATGAATCTCTTGAGCCTCGCTGCAAGGATTTCCGTAATGATATATGGAAATACAATTGCGCTTTTTCATTCACCTCGCTTGGTGTAAATGAAGTTAGATCGGTTAACAATGGACGCGGGCCACCCGTCTTTTGCATATCCGGAGAGCTTTGCCACTGGTCTGGTGCTCTGGCCCCACGGGACGGGCAGCAACCAAAGTATGCTCAGCTCTATGTTTACGAACCTCGAGCAGCTATGGAAGCACGAGTACAGCAGAATCCAAGCCTCAACCGCCAGGTCATGGAGCTCCTCCAGGATCACCTCACCCGCAACCACCAATACGCTGGAATCTACCGCCACGCATGGGAGATTCTTCAATCTCATCCCAACATCGAGAACTACTGTATACGGCTCCAGGTTGTACCTGGGTCGGATAGGCGTCGCTACAACTTACCAACAGTTGAAGAACCGGCAATTATACTTCCAAATGCGCCAGTCACCAACAAGCGGGATATTCTCCTCCGAGCAAGAGATGGGCCTCTACACCGTGTTCACGACACGCATTCGGCCTATTGTCCTTTGCAGTACCCTCTTCTCTACCTCGAGGGGACAGATGGTTGGCATGATAAGCTCACGCTGCCAGGGACAACCAAGCGCCTCTCCCAACGAGCCTATATCATTTATTATGCATTCGTCCGCCCAGGCGAATTCTCCACCCTTCTACATGGTGGGAGACTCTTCTGCCGATACATGGTTGACATGTTTGCCTCCGTTGACCAAAACCGGCTCCTCTACCTTGAAAAACATCAACCACAGCTCCGTGCTTCTCTCTATAGCGGGTTAGAAGATGCTGTTGCCGAAGGTGATGATGACCTTGATGTTATGATTTTGCTTACATGTTTCTCCTTACATACCCCGGCCCGCTTACCTATGCACGATTACTCACATATGCTGCGCATCACTGCGCATTTTTCATCTTTTTCCATGCTTACTCCGCATCTCTCACGATCGTGAGAGACTTATACCTTATCTGACTCTTTCTGACTCGCATTGAGTCATACTGACTCATGTACTTACTCATCATGCTGCGCATGACTCATTACTTACTCAGCATGCTGCGCATGTGCTATATTTAGAACTACTAGATAGGTATATAAACCTGTACCATTTGGTCGAGGCTCCTCAGCTTGACCTAGGCAATCTACCTAACTGCTTAGTTCTCTACTTCGCCTTTAAGTCCCTTGCTTCGTCAATCTCACCAGGTTGTCAGTACAGCCGCAGCTGCTGACAAATCTCTGTCTTTGTTTATCAAAGACATCGAGCGTAAACAGTATTACCTAAGTTGTTAGGCTCTGCCTTAACAAAAGGTCAAGCTGATCAGAAGGCCCGCTCATTGTTAGCGCAGGCCCACCCCACGACAACACAGCAGAAGCACGCAACAGGCCGATTGCCGTTGCGGCTACCACTCAGTCACCACGGTCGTACACAGGGCAGACCACCCGCCACGAAATACCACTCTAGTAGAAGGAACCAACAACGTCTACAAGTTCACCAACGGAAGCTACTGCGGTTTTAATCACAACAATAACCGCTGGTGCTACGCCTCTCTCTGGCAAATTCACATTCACCACCGTTGCCGTTGAAAACAGACACTTCCACGCTCTAGACTTCCCTACCCCTGAACGACCTCATAAGACCCTGCTATTGTCCGAGCTCAACGAGAACACGACATTGAAGTAGACGAGGAGGAACAGCGACGCTTCGCACCATTACCCACAGCAATATCCAGGAACCCATCACTAGTCCCGTCTACCAGCGCTTCTGTCTTGCCCGAAGAGGAAGAAGAAGAACACCAAGTACAACAACAGCTAGAGGAGAGCCCCACAGCTGAGCCAGAGGAGCGCCCCAGTGCAGAAACAATTGAACCAGAGACCGACTTCGATTTCGACTACGAAATGTCACAAGACAACAACAACAAGAAGGACATTGGAGCCAAACCCCAAACGTTCTCCGGAGACCGATCCAAGACCAGAAAGTTCATTCAGGAACTTGAAGACTACCTCATCCTAAACAACCTCAACCAACTCGAAGATGACAAGAAGATTCGCATCGCCCTATCCTTCCTCAAAGAAGGAACTGCAGCAGCATGGGGATTAGAATTTCACGATAAATATTCAGCAGCTGAAAGGAAAGCCACCTACGCTGAATTTATCAGCCAATTCAAAGAAGCCTTTTCCCCTACCGACGACAAAGCTGCCGCACTTCTCCAACTCAAAGCCTTACGACAGGATGGGACAGCTGACGAATTTGTCACTGTCTTCAAGAATATTCTTGCACGAACTGATCTCAGCGGTGACACTGCAAAGATCGAGATCTTCATGGAAGGACTTACCCCCAAACTCCGAGAGAAAATTCTCTTTTCCGATTCCCCTCCTACCACATTTGACGATTGGGTCAAGAAAGCCGTCCAGTTTGACAACAACTGGCGACGTGCCAAGACAATCATGGGACATACCCGTATCATCAAAACATCTGATATGGTCAAAGGTGCTTACAAAACACCTACCGGTGCCCGAGACCCAATGTGTTAAGGCAGAGCCTAACAACTTAGGTAATACTGTTTACGCTCAATGTCTTTGATAAACAAAGACAGAGATTTGTCAGCAGCTGCGGCTGTACTGACGACCTGGTGAGATTGACGAAGCAAGGGACTTAAAGGCGAAGTAGAGAACTAAGCAGTTAGGTAGATTGCCTAGGTCAAGCTGAGGAGCCTTGACCAAATGGTACAGGTTTATATACCTATCTAGTAGTTCTAAATATAGCACATGCGCAGCATGCTGAGCAAGTAATGAGTCATGCGCAGCATGATGAGTAAGTACATGAGTCAGTATGACTCAATGCGAGTCAGAAAGAGTCAGATAAGGTATAAGTCTCTCACGATCGTGAGAGATGCGGAGTAAGCATGGAAAAAGATGAAAAATGCGCAGTGATGCGCAGCATATGTGAGTAATCGTGCATAGGTAAGCGGGCCGGGGTATGTAAGGAGAAACATGTAAGCAAAATCATAACATTACCCTCTCGCTATCGTTGAAGTCTCCCGACTTCAATTCCTTTTACCCGAAGTGACGGTCTATGCCCTTGTGGTAGCGTTGTGGGCAGCTAACCGGGTAATGGCCTGGGCCACGACGATGGCACAGACGACACACAAAACGAAAGCAATGACACTGTCGGTGTCTGCCTCCACAAATGTAGCATCCGAACCATCTGGGTGGTGGTGGTCTGTTGGCAAGGTATCCAGTGCGCGGCGCCTTCTGGGACGATATTGTCGAGGGAAGGTTCACCAGCGTTGGTGAGTCGGACTCTGGTGGGCTTTCGAATGCGGAGAGGTATGGCGTTGGAGGGTTTGCCATTGGGGTTGATGTTTTCCTTGTTGTCGTTCTGTTCTTTTGACGAAGGGGTTATGTTTTATTTTGCGGTGGTGTGTAAATTGGTGACGGGAGGAAATGCTCGTAGGGTTCCGCAAACTTGACGTGCAGTGAGGATCGTGACTTCCTCTTCTTGACTTTCCTCAGGCCCCCAGGGATTGGAGGCAAGGGTTTCAAGTCTGTCTCCTCTGGGTTGTTGAACCAGTTTTGTCGTTCGGGAAGAATTCGTCGAGGAAAGCTGTTCCTCCAATAGCAAAGAAGAGGTCTGTGAGGGTCTCCTCCGTTTCTCGATCAACTTTGTCCAAAAGTTGATCAAGATCGTCAGTGGTTTTCGCAAATTGGTGGCGCAGGCAGCCACTTCGTTGCGAGTTTCGGTTCGTCGGTTTTGGTAAAGGGTTCCTTGTTCTCCCACAGCGGTGAGAGGGTTGTCGTCGCTGCTCCAGGCAGTATGCGTACGGAGCGCCGTAATAGCGGTATCGGATTTGAAGGTGTTGCGGATGATGGTGCGGTCGTAGGAAGAGGCATTTTGAGACATTGTTATATAGTGGATGTGAGTGGGTTTGCTATGTGGTGTCAGGTGAGTTTCTTCCTCTTTTTATACTCGGTGAGTATTTCCTGGCGTTCCGCAGTTCCGACTCGGGCATCCATTCGTTGTCCGCTGATGGCCATCCCTTCCATTTTACGAGGTATCTGTGTCGCCTTTGCCTTGTTTCTGATGGGCCACAATTGCTTCTATTTCGTATTCTTCTATTCCGTCGATTTCGTCAGGTGGCGGTTTAGAGAAGCTGGGTCCATGCGCTTTGGTGGAGATGTAACGGGTGAGAAGTGATGCGTGAATCACCGGGTGGATCTTCCATCGTCTTGGCAGGTCGAGTTTATAGGTCAGGTGTCCTTTTACCTCGAGTATCTTGAAGGGTCCTTCTCGTTTGGGTGCTAGTTTCTTGGAGATGTTTCCTTGATTGAGATTTGTGGCTTCTAACCACACCTTTTCTCCGACTTTGAATGGGGTGAACTGTCGTGTGATCTTCTCTGCCATGCGTTGCGCAGCAAGTGCATGTGCAGCATTTGCTTCATCGCGTGCTAGCAGAAGTTCCTTGATCCGTTTGTCAACTGCGGGAATTTTGCTAGTGGGAGCAATTGATGGGAGTGCAGGTGGTTCGTATCCCATCATTAGGTAGAATGGGGTTCGTTTGGTGACAGAGTGTGTTCGGCTGTTGTAGGAGAATTCTAGAGTGGTAATCCATTTGGACCAGGATTCGGGGTTCTGTGCACAGAAGATGCGGAGATAGGCATCAATCTCCTGATTGATCCTTTCTGTCGCACCATCGGTTTGTGGGTGGTAGGCGGTGCTCATGTTGAGCTTGATTCCAAGAAGTCGTCCCATTTCTTGGAAAACTTTAGAGGCGAATTGAGGTCCTCTGTCAGAAATTCCTTTGTCGGGGAGTCCAAAGCGACGGTAAACGTTGTCAATGTAGGCGTTTGCAGTTCCTGTGGCGTCGATTTTCTTTGTGCAAGGGATGAAAATTGCCCCTTCGTAGCTCCATGGTCGACCACGGCCATAATGCTATCGAAACCATCACTCTCTGGGAGATCCGTGTGAAAATCGTACGTCACTAGCGAAAATGGCCTAGTGGTTTCGGATTTGATGGGCATTAATGGTGGAGCGGTGGGGTGGCGATTGATTTTCATTTGCTGGCACATTGCACAGCCCTGCACAAAGTTCTTGATGAACACTGACATCCCTGGCCACCAGTAGTCCTTCCGGACTTTCTCCAGTGTCCCAAATTGTCCAGGGTGTCCTGCGCTGGGTAGATCGTGATAACGTTGGACTATCTTCCTTCGGAGGTCTTCGTCATCTGGTACCACGCACTTGTCCTTGTAGTACAAGATGCCATCGTCAAATTTCCAGTCTTCCAGGTTTGATCGGATTGGTGGGGGTCCGTCTTCTTTGGCGGTGCGAATGGCGTCAACAATCAGTTTGTCATTGACCATCTTGTGTACAATTTCGTCCTTTAGTTCAATGTCGATTGAGCGAAGGAAGAGCTTGTCGGGGAGGAGAATGATGTCTTCGTTGTCGGTGTCTTCACCTGGGATGTGGTCTGGTCGTCGAGATAGTGCGTCAGATTGTATCATCTTTGCACCAGGGGTGTGTACAAGTTTGATGTTAAACTGGGATAGCATCAAATTCCATCTTGCTTGTCGTCGGTTCAACTTCCGGGCTTCTCGGAAGTATGTGAGGTTTTTGTGATCGGATAGAATCACAACTGAATGTTGGGATCCATGGAAGTAGTGTCGCCAGGTTTCTAATGCGCGGATAATGCCTAGAAGTTCTCGGTCGTAGATTTCATAGTTCCGTTCTGTTTCCGAGAACGATTTAGATATGAAACCACATGGGTGCCATGATCCGTTGGCGTCACGTTGTTGTAGGACTGCTCCTGTTGCATGTTTTGAGGCGTCGCTTTCCACCACAAATGGCTTCGTGGGGTCAGGCATCAGCAACACAGGCGCTTCCAGGAATTTGTCTTTCAGGGTGGTGAAAGCTTTGTGACATTCATTGGTCCATTCCCACTTCTTGTCTTTCTTGGTGAGTTCGTTCAGCGGTTTGGCAATTTCCGCATATTTTCCGATGAACCTGCGGTAAAAGTTTCCGAATCCTAGGAATGATCGGACTTCCTTTACTGTAGTTGGCGTAGGCCAGTCGCGCATCCCTGCAAGTTTGACAGGGTCCATGGAGATCTTGTTTGGTTCAATGATGAACCCAAGGTATTCCACTCTTGTGGTGTCAAATTGGCATTTCTCTGCTTTGAGGTAGAGATCGTTGTCTTGTAGTCTTTGTAAGACTCTGCGTGTGCGTTCTCGGTGTTTTTCTGGATCGTTGGAGAAGATGAGGATGTCGTCCATGTAGATGATGACCCATCCTTCGTCTATCATGTCTCGGAAAAGGTGGTTCATCATTGCTTGGAAGGTACCGGGTGAGTTCATTAGTCCAAAGAACATCACCATTGGTTCAAATAACCCTCGGTTGGTCTTGAACGCTGCTTTCCATTGGTCACCATCTTTGATGCGGATGTTGTGATATCCCCATCGAATGTCGAGTTTGGTGAAGACAGTTGCTCCTTTGAGTTTATCGATGAGTTCGCTAGCCAGCGGTAAGGGGTAAGCGTTAGGTATTGTTCCTTCGTTGAGTCGTCGGTAATCCTGACATGGTCTTAGGGCTTCCGAGTCTTTCTTTGCAACAAAGAAGAACGGAGATGCTTGTGGGGAGTTGGATTCTCGGATGTATCCTTTGGCTAGATTTTCCTTGAGAAACTCGTCGAGTTTTTCTTGCTCTAAGGGGCTGAGCGGATAGACCTTGCAGTCTTTTGGCACGAAATCTGTCTTCAGATCTATGGCGTGATCCCAGGGTCGGCTTGGTGGGAATCGTTCGGATGCTGCTTTCTCAAAGACTTTTCTGTAGTCTTGAAGATAGTCGGGGATGATTTCGTCAAGGGATTTCTTTGGTTCCTTATCTTCTCGTTTATGTTCCAGAGCTTGCGAAATTGATGTTTTCGCACGTATCCACACCTGCTGTGTGTGGTGTCTGGTTGCTGGATGGTGTGTTACCACCGTCTGTCGTATTGTGGTAGTTGGCCTGATTGGCCCGTACACAAGGTAATCCTTTGTGTGTTCCTGCGTAAGTGGGGGTTCCTCCTTGGTGAATATTCCGACTGCCGGTTCGTTCTGGCAGTATGCGATGAGAAAATCTTCATTGATCTCTTCTCCGTCTTCGACTATTCGGAAATAGTCGCTAAGTCCTTCTGATTTTCCGGGATTCTCTTCGGAACAATCAGGTGCTGGGGTAGGTGGCGTGTTTTCCTCTAGTAGTTGTTCTCGGATGGCTCTCATCCGCTTGATGTCTACTGCTCGCATCAATGTTTGCGACAGTCGTTGGGTAATGCGTGATTCGTCGATTTCGAGTGTGCCGTCGCTCCACGATATGATTGGATCTACCCGTTTTAGCCAGGGTAATCCAAAAATCAGGTGGTCTTTCCCGAGTCCAGTGATAAAACATCTTTCCTTGATGATGGCTGTCCCTATCTTGGCAATAACCCAGGTAAAGTGGGTAATAGTTCCTTGTTTGTTCAGGGTGCCATCAACGTTTCGTGCTGTAATCGGTTGTCGGAGTGGGAGTAGCGGGAGGTGATGTGTCTTGGCAAAGACGGAGTCGATAAATGACCCTTGCGCTCCAGAGTCAATGAGAGCTTTTGTGCCGGCGATTGTTGTATTTCCATCTAGGGGGTCTTGTAGAGAGATTGGGATACGCATAGATTCAGCATAAAAATCAGTAGCTACAAGTACACTGGAAATATCAATCGGGCGAGGAAGTACTGACGTCGGCTTTGCAGTCTTCCTCTTTAAAACCCTCAGCCTCTGCTTCGGTGTAGAATTCAGCGGCTTCTTCTTGGGGCATGTCAGCTAGGACTGTTCTGACATATTTGATCAACTCGGCTCCCTTCTCAGGTTTCTTGTGGAAACGGCTGTCGTTGTTGCTGGGGTAGGTTCTTCCAAAATTCTTCCTTTGAAGACATTGTTGGATCGTGTGACCTTTCTTGGAGCAATAGTAGCACAAGTTGTTCTTCTTGTGATGTTCTCTTTCCTCCTGGGTGAGGCGGCGTTTGGGTGGATCAGTGGTGAAACGATCAACATCCATAGCCATTGGGTCTCGGGCTCCAGTAGGTGTTTTGTAAGCACCTTTGACCATATCAGATGTCTTGATGATACGGGTATGTCCCATGATTGTCTTGGCACGTCGCCAGTTGTTGTCAAACTGGACGGCTTTCTTGACCCAATCGTCGAATGTGGTAGGAGGGAATCGGAAAAGAGAATTTTCTCTCGGAGTTTGGGGTAAGTCCTTCCATGAAGATCTCGATCTTTGCAGTGTCACCGCTGAGATCAGTTCGTGCAAGAATATTCTTGAAGACGGTGACAAATTCGTCAGCTGTCCCATCCTGTCGTAAGGCTTTGAGTTGGAGAAGTGCGGCAGCTTTGTCGTCGGTAGGGAAAAGGCTTCTTTGAATTGGCTGATAAATTCAGCGTAGGTGGCTTTCCTTTCAGCTGCTGAATATTTATCGTGAAATTCTAATCCCCATGCTGCTGCAGTTCCTTCTTTGAGGAAGGATAAGGCGATGCGAATCTTCTTGTCATCTTCGAGTTGGTTGAGGTTGTTTAGGATGAGGTAGTCTTCAAGTTCCTGAATGAACTTTCTGGTCTTGGATCGGTCTCCGGAGAACGTTTGGGGTTTGGCTCCAATGTCCTTCTTGTTGTTGTTGTCTTGTGACATTTCGTAGTCGAAATCGAAGTCGGTCTCTGGTTCAATTGTTTCTGCACTGGGCGCTCCTCTGGCTCAGCTGTGGGGCTCTCCTCTAGCTGTTGTTGTACTTGGTGTTCTTCTTCTTCCTCTTCGGGCAAGACAGAAGCGCTGGTAGATGGGACTAGTGATGGGTTCCTGGATATTGCTGTGGGTAATGGTGCGAAGCGTCGCTGTTCCTCCTCGTCTACTTCAATGTCGTGTTCTCGTTGAGCTCGGACAATAGCAGGGGTCTTATGAGGTCGTTCAGGGGTAGGGAAGTCTAGAGCGTGGAAGTGTCTGTTTTCAACGGCAACGGTGGTGAATGTGAATTTGCCAAGGGAGAGAGAGGCGTAGCACCAGCGGTTATTGTTGTGATTAAAACCGCAGTAGTTTCCGTTGGTGAACTTGTAGACGTTGTTGGTTCCTTCTACTAGAGTGGTATTTCGTGGCGGGTGGTCTGCCCTATGTACGACCGTGGTGACTGAGTGGTAGCCGCAACGGCAATCGGCCTGTTGCGTGCTTCTGCTGTGTTGTCGTGGGGTGGGCCTGCGCTAACAATGAGCGGGCCTTCTGATCAGCTTGACCTTTTGTTAAGGCAGAGCCTAACAACTTAGGTAATACTGTTTACGCTCGATGTCTTTGATAAACAAAGACAGAGATTTGTCAGCAGCTGCGGCTGTACTGACAACCTGGTGAGATTGACGAAGCAAGGGACTTAAAGGCGAAGTAGAGAACTAAGCAGTTAGGTAGATTGCCTAGGTCAAGCTGAGGAGCCTCGACCAAATGGTACAGGTTTATATACCTATCTAGTAGTTCTAAATATAGCACATGCGCAGCATGCTGAGTAAGTAATGAGTCATGCGCAGCATGATGAGTAAGTACATGAGTCAGTATGACTCAATGCGAGTCAGAAAGAGTCAGATAAGGTATAAGTCTCTCACGATCGTGAGAGATGCGGAGTAAGCATGGAAAAAGATGAAAAATGCGCAGTGATGCGCAGCATATGTGAGTAATCGTGCATAGGTAAGCGGGCCGGGGTATGTAAGGAGAAACATGTAAGCAAAATCATAACACAATGGCTATGGATGTTGATCGTTTCACCACTGATCCACCCAAACGCCGCCTCACCCAGGAGGAAAGAGAACATCACAAGAAGAACAACTTGTGCTACTATTGCTCCAAGAAAGGTCACACGATCCAACAATGTCTTCAAAGGAAGAGTTTTGGAAGAACCTACCCTAGCAACAACGACAGCCGATTCCACAAGAAACCTGAGAAGGGAGCCGAGTTGATCAAATATGTCAGAGCAGTCCTAGCTGACATGCCCCAAGAAGAAGCCGCTGAATTCTACACCGAAGCAGAGGCTGAGGGTTTTTAAAGAGGAAGACTGCAAAGCCGACGTCAGTACTTCCTCGCCCGATTGATATTTCCAGTGTACTTGTAGCTACTGATTTTTATGCTGAATCTATGCGTATCCCAATCTCTCTACAAGACCCCCTAGATGGAAATACAACAATCGCCGGCACAAAAGCTCTCATTGACTCTGGAGCGCAAGGGTCATTTATCGACTCCGTCTTTGCCAAGACACATCACCTCCCGCTACTCCCACTCCGACAACCGATTACAGCACGAAACGTTGATGGCACCCTGAACAAACAAGGAACTATTACCCACTTTACCTGGGTCATTGCCAAGATAGGGACAGCCATCATCAAGGAAAGATGCTTTGTCACTGGACTCGGGAAAGACCACCTGATTTTTGGATTACCCTGGCTAAAACGGGTAGATCCAATCATATCGTGGAGCGACGGCACACTCGAAATCGACGAATCACGCATTACCCAACGACTGTCGCAAACATTGATGCGAGCAGTAGACATCAAGCGGATGAGAGCCATCCGAGAACAACTACTAGAGGAAAACACGCCACCTACCCAGCACCTGATTGTTCCGAAGAGAATCCCGGAAAATCAGAAGGACTTAGCGACTATTTCCGAATAGTCGAAGACGGAGAAGAGATCAATGAAGATTTTCTCATCGCATACTGCCAGAACGAACCGGCAGTCGGAATATTCACCAAAGAGGAACCCCCACTTACGCAGGAACACACAAAGGATTACCTTGTGTACGGGCCAATCAGGCCAACTACCACAATACGACAGACGGTGGTAACACACCATCCAGCAACCAGACACCACACACAGCAGGTGTGGATACGTGCGAAAACATCAATTTCGCAAGCTCTGGAACATAAACGAGAAGATAAGGAACCAAAGAAATCCCTTGACGAAATCATCCCCGACTATCTTCAAGACTACAGAAAAGTCTTTGAGAAAGCAGCATCCGAACGATTCCCACCAAGCCGACCCTGGGATCACGCCATAGATCTGAAGACAGATTTCGTGCCAAAAGACTGCAAGGTCTATCCGCTCAGCCCCTTAGAGCAAGAAAAACTCGACGAGTTTCTCAAGGAAAATCTAGCCAAAGGATACATCCGAGAATCCAACTCCCCACAAGCATCTCCGTTCTTCTTTGTTGCAAAGAAAGACTCGGAAGCCCTAAGACCATGTCAGGATTACCGACGACTCAACGAAGGAACAATACCTAACGCTTACCCCTTACCGCTGGCTAGCGAACTCATCGATAAACTCAAAGGAGCAACTGTCTTCACCAAACTCGACATTCGATGGGGATATCACAACATCCGCATCAAAGATGGTGACCAATGGAAAGCAGCGTTCAAGACCAACCGAGGTTATTTGAACCAATGGTGATGTTCTTTGGACTAATGAACTCACCCGGTACCTTCCAAGCAATGATGAACCACCTTTTCCGAGACATGATAGACGAAGGATGGGTCATCATCTACATGGACGACATCCTCATCTTCTCCAACGATCCAGAAAAACACCGAGAACGCACACGCAGAGTCTTACAAAGACTACAAGACAACGATCTCTACCTCAAAGCAGAGAAATGCCAATTTGACACCACAAGAGTGGAATACCTTGGGTTCATCATTGAACCAAACAAGATCTCCATGGACCCTGTCAAACTTGCAGGGATGCGCGACTGGCCTACGCCAACTACAGTAAAGGAAGTCCGATCATTCCTAGGATTCGGAAACTTTTACCGCAGGTTCATCGGAAAATATGCGGAAATTGCCAAACCGCTGAACGAACTCACCAAGAAAGACAAGAAGTGGGAATGGACCAATGAATGTCACAAAGCTTTCACCACCCTG
The DNA here is from genome assembly GCA_944990035.1 of Clitopilus passeckerianus. Classification (NCBI taxonomy): domain Eukaryota; kingdom Fungi; phylum Basidiomycota; class Agaricomycetes; order Agaricales; family Entolomataceae; genus Clitopilus; species Clitopilus passeckerianus. The sequence continues at coordinate 84,627 of CALYLX010000041.1, read as the reverse complement.
AAAGACAAATTCCTGGAAGCGCCTGTGTTGCTGATGCCTGACCCCACGAAGCCATTTGTGGTGGAAAGCGACGCCTCAAAACATGCAACAGGAGCAGTCCTACAACAACGTGACGCCAACGGATCATGGCACCCATGTGGTTTCATATCTAAATCGTTCTCGGAAACAGAACGGAACTATGAAATCTACGACCGAGAACTTCTAGGCATTATCCGCGCATTAGAAACCTGGCGACACTACTTCCATGGATCCCAACATTCAGTTGTGATTCTATCCGATCACAAAACCTCACATACTTCCGAGAAGCCCGGAAGTTGAACCGACGACAAGCAAGATGGAATTTGATGCTATCCCAGTTTAACATCAAACTTGTACACACCCCTGGTGCAAAGATGATACAATCTGACGCACTATCTCGACGACCAGACCACATCCCAGGTGAAGACACCGACAACGAAGACATCATTCTCCTCCCCGACAAGCTCTTCCTTCGCTCAATTGACATTGAACTAAAGGACGAAATTGTACACAAGATGGTCAATGACAAACTGATTGTTGACGCCATTCGCACCGCCAAAGAAGACGGACCCCACCAATCCGATCAAACCTGGAAGACTGGAAATTTGACAATGGCATCTTGTACTACAAGGACAAGTGTGTGGTACCAGATGACGAAGACCTCCGAAGGAAGATAGTCCAACGTTATCACGATCTACCCAGCGCAGGACACCCTGGACAATTTGGGACACTGGAAAAAGTCCGGAAGGACTACTGGTGGCCAGGGATGTCAGTGTTCATCAAGAACTTTGTGCAGGGCTGTGCAATGTGCCAGCAAATGAAAATCAATCGCCACCCCACCGCTCCACCATTAATGCCCATCAAATCCGAAACCACTAGGCCATTTTCGCTAGTGACGTACGATTTTCACACGGATCTCCCAGAGAGTGATGGTTTCGATAGCATTATGGCCGTGGTCGACCATGGAGCTACGAAGGGGCAATTTTCATCCCTTGCACAAAGAAAATCGACGCCACAGGAACTGCAAACGCCTACATTGACAACGTTTACCGTCGCTTTGGACTCCCCGACAAAGGAATTTCAGACAGAGGACCTCAATTCGCCTCTAAAGTTTTCCAAGAAATGGGACGACTCCTTGGAATCAAGCTCAACATGAGCACCGCCTACCACCCACAAACCGATGGTGCGACAGAAAGGATCAATCAGGAGATTGATGCCTATCTCCGCATCTTCTGTGCACAGAACCCCGAATCCTGGTCCAAATGGATTACCACTCTAGAATTCTCCTACAACAGCCGAACACACTCTGTCACCAAACGAACCCCATTCTACCTAATGATGGGATACGAACCACCTGCACTCCCATCAGTTGCTCCCACTAGCAAAATTCCCGCAGTTGACAAACGGATCAAGGAACTTCTGCTAGCACGCGATGAAGCAAATGCTGCACATGCACTTGCTGCGCAACGCATGGCAGAGAAGATCACACGACAGTTCACCCCATTCAAAGTCGGAGAAAAGGTGTGGTTAGAAGCCACAAATCTCAATCAAGGAAACATCTCCAAGAAACTAGCACCCAAACGAGAAGGACCCTTCAAGATACTTGAGGTAAAAGGACACCTGACCTATAAACTCGACCTGCCAAGACGATGGAAGATCCACCCGGTGATTCACGCGTCACTTCTCACCCGTTACATCTCCACCAAAGCGCATGGACCCAGCTTCTCTAAACCGCCACCTGACGAAATCGACGGAATAGAAGAATACGAAATAGAAGCAATTGTGGCCCATCAGAAACAAGGCAAAGGGCGACACAGATACCTCGTAAAATGGAAGGGATGGCCATCAGCGGACAACGAATGGATGCCCGAGTCAGAACTGCGGAACGCCAAGAAAATACTCACCGAGTATAAAAAGAGGAAGAAACTCACCTGACACCACATAGCAAACCCACTCACATCCACTATATAACAATGTCTCAAAATGCCTCTTCCTACGACCGCACCATCATCCGCAACACCTTCAAATCCGATACCGCTATTACGGCGCTCCGTACGCATACTGCCTGGAGCAGCAACGACAACCCTCTCACCGCTGTGGGAGAACAAGGAACCTCTACCAAAACCGACGAACCGAAACTCGCAACGAAGTGGCTCGCCTGCGCCACCAATTTGCGAAAACCACTGACGATCTTGATCAACTTTTGGACAAAGTTGATCGAGAAACGGAGGAGACCCTCACAGACCTCTTCTTTGCTATTGGAGGAACAGCTTTCCTCGACGAATTCTTCCCGAACGACAAAACTGGTTCAACAACCCAAAGGAGACAGACTTGAAACCCTTGCCTCCAATCCCTGGGGGCCTGAGGAAAGTCAAGAAGAGGAAGTCACGATCCTCACTGCACGTCAAGTTTGCGGAACCCTACGAGCATTTCCTCCCGTCACCAATTTACACACCGCCGCAAAAATAAAACATAACCCCTTCGTCAAAAAAGAACAGAACGACAACAAGGAAAACATCAATCCCAATGGCAAACCCTCCAACGCCATACCTCTCCGCATTCGAAAGCCCACCAGAGTCCGACTCACCAACGCTGGTGAACCTTCCCCCTCGACAGTATCGTCCCAGAAGGCGCCGCGCACCGGATACCTTGCCAACAGACCACCACCACCCAGATGGTTCAGATGCTACATTTGTGGAGGCAGACACCGACAGTGTCATTGCTTTCGTTTTGTGTGTCGTCTGTGCCATCATCGTGGCCCAGGCCATTACCCGGTTAGCTGCCCACAACGCTACCACAAGGGCATAGACCGTCACTTCTGGGGTAAAGGAAGGAATTGAAGTCAGGAGACTTCAACGATAGCGAGAGGGTAATGTTATGATTTTGCTTACATGTTTCTCCTTACATACCCCGGCCCGCTTACCTATGCACGATTACTCACATATGCTGCGCATCACTGCGCATTTTTCATCTTTTTCCATGCTTACTCCGCATCTCTCACGATCGTGAGAGACTTATACCTTATCTGACTCTTTCTGACTCGCATTGAGTCATACTGACTCATGTACTTACTCATCATGCTGCGCATGACTCATTACTTACTCAGCATGCTGCGCATGTGCTATATTTAGAACTACTAGATAGGTATATAAACCTGTACCATTTGGTCGAGGCTCCTCAGCTTGACCTAGGCAATCTACCTAACTGCTTAGTTCTCTACTTCGCCTTTAAGTCCCTTGCTTCGTCAATCTCACCAGGTTGTCAGTACAGCCGCAGCTGCTGACAAATCTCTGTCTTTGTTTATCAAAGACATCGAGCGTAAACAGTATTACCTAAGTTGTTAGGCTCTGCCTTAACACTTGATCTCAATCGGCTGGGAACAAGGACGGTGCTACCTTCATCATACACAGGAGGCCCTCGGAACATGTCACAGTGCTATCAAGATTCAATGGCCATAGCACGTTATTATCGCAAAGTCGACCTTTTCCTCACCATGACGACAAACCCAGAATGGGAGGAAATTCAGCAAGAGCTATTTCCGGGGCAAACAGCATATGATAGACCTGACTTGGTTGCACGCGTCTTCCAGATGAAGAAGAATGCTGTCCTCGACCACATCCACAAGCACGCGGTCTTCGGTCATGTCGCCGCTTACGTCTACACCATCGAATTCCAAAAACGTGGTCTCCCTCATATGCACTCGCTCATATTCCTGAAGGAACCCTACAAGCTATCGACACCAGAAGCAATTGATTCCTGCATCTGGGCACGCTGGCCAGACCCGCAACAAGAGCCGCTTCTCTTTGAAACGGTGAAGAAGTGCATGGTACACGGTCCCTGTGGAGCGCTCAACCCCAGGGCACCGTGCATGGAGAACGGGAAATGCACCAAAGGGTATCCAAAGCCCTTTCAGCCATTCACTGTCATAGATCCGCATGGCTACCCCCTCTACCACCGACCGGACGATGGACGAGCGTACGAGGTCCGAGGTCATATGCTAGATAACCGTTGGATTGTACCATATTCGCCTTACATGTGTGCGACATTCAACTGCCATATAAATGTAGAATGTGCTTTCTCGCTCGGCACATTTAAATATGCCTTCAAGTACATTCAGAAAGGCTCAGACCTTGCAACAGTCGAGATTGACCGTCGGAACGAAATCATGCGATGGTTAAATGGCCGCTACATCTCACCACCGCTTGGAACATGGAGGCTGCTTGGATTTGACATCCATGAGATGGTACCAAATGTAGTCCGCCTCCAGGTTCATCTACCTGGGCAACACATGGTTGTTTTCGATCCCAACGAAACCATTCAGACTGTGATGCAGCGAGCTGCAAATGAGCAGACCACCCTCACTGCATTCTTTGCCGCCAATGCGGATCGAGGTGCATTGGGCGCAGAAGCACGGAAATACACATATCAAGAATTCCCTCAATATTTCGTTTTCGACGAGGTGAAGAAGCATTGGCGTTTACGGAAGCAAGGGTTCGCACTGGGGAGGATGTATTACGTGGGCCCAACTGCAGGGAGCGCTTCTATCTGCGTACCCTCTTGACGGTTGTCAAAGGTCCCAAATCATTTGCAGACCTCCGAATCCATCATGGGGTCCAGCACGAGTCTTTTTACGCAGCATGCCTTGCCCGTGGGTTACTGGAGGATGACGGAGAATGGCGCCAATGCATGCAAGATGCATCCTTCATTCAGACCGGCAAACAACTTCGACGGCTCTTTGTGACGCTACTTCTGTTCTGCTCTCCTTCAACACCTCATCGCCTTTGGCACGAATTTCAAGACAACATTTGCGATGATCTCCGGTATCGCCTTGAACAGCTCGGTCAGCCTCCCGACCAGATTTCAGACGATGACATCCATGATTATGGGCTCTTCCAAGTTGAAAAGCTACTCAACGAAGCTGGACGGTCATTGGCAGAATGGCCATCAATGCCGCTCTCAGGTGGATTGGAGCCACGCCGAGGAAAGTGCCAACTCGCTCATTACTGAGCAGTTGTCCTACAATCGAATTTCAGAGCGTCAATCGCTTGATGCAAGGCTTGGTCAGCTCAATGAAGAGCAGATGGCAGCATACAACGACATTATCGACTCCGTCCAGAACGACTCCGGAAGGCTTTTTTTCATCAATGGTCCAGGAGGAACGGGGAAGACCTTTCTCTACAACACAATTTGCAACAAGGTTCGAAGTGAAGGCTGGATTGTGCTCTGCGTAGCTTCGTCTGGAATTGCAGCCTTGCTGATCCGCGGTGGACGTACAGCTCACTCCATGTTCAAGATACCAATTGACGGCCTCACCGGCGACTCAATGTGTAATATCCCAAAGGAAAGCACACGTGCTGACCTCATTCGCAGGACGAGGCTCATCATCTGGGACGAAATCGGTGCTCAGCATCGCCACGCGCCTGAGGCTCTTGACCGCACATGTCGAGATATTCGAGATGAAGACAGCCAGCCCTTCGGAGGAATCACAGTTGTGTTTGGAGGTGACTTCCAGCAGACTCTTCCGGTCATTCCAAGAGGTTCTCGCGATCAAATTGTAGACGCAACGCTTCAGCAATCTTACCTTTGGGAGAGGGTCAAGCTTCACAAACTCCATTGTAACATGCGCCTCGACTCCGCCGACCCAGAGGCTCGGAATTTCGCGAACTGGCTATTGGACATTGGGCACGGTCGAGGGGTTTCCAATAATGGAACTATTCCACTCCCCGACAACATGCGGCTAGATGGCATCGAATCCCTTATTGACGCTGTTTATCCCAGCATCGACACTACACCGCCTCCACCACCCGACTACTTTCTCAATCGAATGATTCTCGCACCACGCAATGCTGACGTTACAGATGTCAACCATTCAATCCTCAAGCGTATGCCAGGAGACGAGCGGGTTTACATCAGTGCAGACAAGGTCATAACAGAGTCGGGCGCTGATCATGCGTCCTGGAACCCGTTCCCGTGGAGTTTTGCGATCTGTTAATGCCCAAAGTCTCCCACCAGGTGAACTTCCTCTTAAGGTTGGGTGTCCGTTGATATTACTACGAAATTTAGCTCCTGCACATGGCCTCTGCAATGGTACACGGATGATCGTCACACGGATGTTGGATCGAGTCCTCGAAGTCCGGATTATTGGTGGCGATCACAATGGCGAACTTGCGTTCATCCCTCGGATTGCGCTCATCCCATCAAACACCACAGAATTCACCTTCAAGTTCCGGCGGCTTCAATTTCCAGTTCGACTCGCATTCGCCCTCACTGTCAACAAATCACAAGGCCAATCAGTCAAGTATGTTGGGTTAGATCTCCGTTGTCCCGCATTTGCACATGGCCAACTATATGTGGCATTCTCTCGAGCCACCTCATCGCAACACGTCAAATATATTCTCCCGGAGGATGCATTGGAGCCTAGAACAACAAATGTCGTGTATCCCGAGGTTCTATTAGATTAGATTAGATATAGATTAGTCGCATGCATACTATCAATGATAAGATACTGCAATTCTGTTCTCGAAAGTTCGTGAATTATTTCATATTTCAAATATCATTGCGCCACAGTACAATATTCAGTTATTCGGTTGAGGTTACCAGAGAGAATTTCATGAGAACATCTCTTGGAGTTTCTAGAGCTTTCTGTAGTGCCATGCAGCCTCAGGGTTGCCCTCACAGGAAGGTATAAGGAGTGCTCATGTCTTGAGCCCCTTCGCTGTCATACAGACACATTCCTCAGCACTTGCTTCCTCTGTCATACCTTCTCGATCTTCTCATCTGCTGTTGCTCTCATGGCTCAACACGGCACTCAGGCTGGCAAGCAACTTAATGGCCATGTCACCCTCACCGGCCTTGCATTCCTTGAGAATGCACGGATTCCGGATAGCAACAAAGGGAAGACAGTTGCTTTCGATGCTGTATTCAAGCTTCGGGATGAACATGGTGTTGATCCTGAAAATGGTCTGAGCGTTGCCTACCTGACCTATTACAACAGCGGAAACATGGTGTTCTCCCTGGAGTCGAAGCCCTATTTTATCACGGCAAAGGTATGATGGACATTCTGTGCTCTAGCTCAACGATTAACTTAACTTTTAATGAATAGGTTGCTAAGGTCGAGCACGATCCAAGCCCGGCCAACAATAATGAGGCAATTACCCTGAGCGGCCCAGATTCCGAGCTCACCAATTCGGACTATGCTTTTGTGGGGGACATTGATGTTGTGAGTTGTATCTTTCGATCTCGCCATCTCATGATACTGATTGATCCAATGTAAGCTCATCCCAGCAGCAGCAGACCTCACTCCGGATCTTGCGGGGACTGCATACATCACGGCATCTGGCGTCGTCGACACCGCCTCGGACTGAGATCTCCCACTTCAATATCACACCCTCGCAGTATGTTTCTGTGTATCACAAGAAATTCGCTCCTGGATTCAAGTCTACGCTACCCATTCGATGCGTCATCAAGGAGTCTCAACGATGGACCGCAACCACCAAACCCCGTCCACGCCCGGGTAAAGTAGTTTCCATTTCAGGGCAGGTAGGGGAGGTCGTGCGGACTTCTACTGGGGCACTTGAATATATAGAGGTGCTCGCGGATCAAGTATCGTTTCTCGCAGAGCTTGCTGTTCCTCCCGGTCCATCGTCAAAATTTAGCAACTCTCTAGGTGAGTTTCATGTTTTCAGCTATCATTCATCAAGCTCACATGGGTTAACAATGTTAGATCCTTCTACTCCTCCTCAGCAGAAGAGGAAGCTCAAGTTTGGCGGCTTTGGCGGTAGCCCATCAGAGTCTCCTGTTCCACAGAAGAAGCAGAAGATAACGACACTTGCTCCAGAGTCATCCTCTGGCTCTATTGGAAGCGGCTCTGATGATCAGGACTTCGCTCCGCCACCTTCCTTGACTCTGACTCTGCCGCCACTGCCGTCAGCTGCTAAAGCATCAGCACCTGCTACAGGTGCCACTACCCGTCAAAGGAACACAGGCAACACAAAGGCTTCAAGTTCACGTTAGAGAGTACTTATTCTAATTATTCATTAGCGTAGGGAATAGAGTAGTATGCTGAATCTAATTGAAATCACATTCTTTGATGACTTCGACAGGATCTGATATTTCGAGGTGACATATAGCCCGTGCGCAGCACGGGTAACGGCTAGTTCATTAATATTCATTCATTCCGGATGCCTCGGTTGTCAAGGATTTCGACCAGCTTAAGCACAGGTTATTTCCGTAGTGACCTAACGTTCTGCAATTAGCTGTAAGTACACATTCAGATTGAACCCGAAATATTGCTTTAGACTTGAAACCTCGGCTTAGCTTGGAGGTGTATCATTTAGAGATTCGTTTCGAGCCCAGTTTTGTATCCGCCCAAATTCGGGGTTTAAGCGGACTGGATATTCAATGTGCCCCGAATTCAGCTTTACGGAAACTGCTTTTCAAGGGCCACCTAATCGGCTTCTTTTGGTACAGATTTCAGGTCCAACGAAGCTAAATCCTTGTTCGCAAATGAACCTTTAGGAGAGGTCAGGTTTTCAGCTCACCGACACGAAGGCCTGGCAACCCTCTCGAAATAGGCTGTTTCATGAGGAATCCAAGGACTTGATTTGAGGAGTTCGGTGGTCCCTAAACTCGTACCAAAACCGGAAGTATTGTTGGGATTCAGAACGAAAGGACAATTGAATTAATGGCACATCTGGCTACGTCTACCTAGCTAACCCCTCCTTTGCCTCCTCAGATACGCATCGACAATCATCTTCTCAATCCTGCCTTTCACGAGCAATGTCACTCCCTGACTGAGGAATCCCTTCAACAACTGAACCTCCAAGCCTTGGTACAGCCCAGAAACCCCTGTCACCTCTGATTTGGCCTCCTTTGTGTCCTCTTTGACTGCGTCTGCGAAAGACTTGTTCGGGTGTCGCCTCGAGGAACGACGGCCTCCGAGGTATGCATCGTATAGAACGGAGTGGAGAGAGGTGGAAGGAGAGGACGACGCTTGGAGTCGTGTTTTGGCGAGGATTATGGGGTATAGAAGGAATGTTGCTTCAATAAAGTGTCATATGAGTAACTATTTCGCGCAAGAGAGAGCTCTCCAGAGATGCACCTATTGAATTAGAGACAGCTCCGCCAAAGAACGCTTGAGCGGGTGAAGGATTGATGGGAGGCAAGTGAGCAGCTGCTTTGGAAGCTTTCTGTGTGTCTTTGACCACAGCCGCAACGGTTCGTGCGCTCGTTGCATTTAGGCGGAGGAGGGTGAGAAGTCTGCGGTATAGTTGGAAGAGAGCAAGGGTGAGAGATGGATTTAGAGACGTCAACGGTGTCGTCTGAAATCCTATACAATATATTAAATTCCGTTGCAGGTTATTCAAGGCTGCGTACCTTTCCAGAACCCAGAGAGACCATTTTCCTGGTAGAGAGATTTAGCAGCAGTCACTACGTTATCATGTTTGATAGGCTTGGATGGCTGGGTGAGATCTTCTTCAGATTCCGCTTCCTCCTCTTCTTCAGCTTGTAATCGTAAGGTGATGATATTCAATGGCATTGTGACTGCACGAGAAGCAACGCCTGCCAGGAAGCCAATGATGATCTCTTCGAACATTGATGGTTTGTGGGCTCGTCCAGATTTTCCATTCTTGCCCGGCGTAAGTAGGTGCTTCGTTGATGCAGACCGTAGAAAAGCGTAGAAGTAGTAGTACAGGAAGCTAGAATCCCGTAAGTGACGTTTTTCAAACGAAGGTGGACTCTGCTTACCTGGACAACAGTGTTGCTCCAGTATCTGTCCATACTCCGTCGTATAGACCCGCTAGGCCTCTCCGTTTGAATACGTGTAAAAACAGCTCACACGCTCTCTTGAGCCCACTTTGGCTCTTGGTTTTCTCAGAGCTCTGATCGTCCAGTTGAGCCAACGTAGCGAGCAAATCCAAAGGGTATGTTATCACATTCGCCGAAGCACTTCCTATCGAGCCAGAGAATGCCTGTACCAGAGGAGGTAGAGTGCTAGTCATGTTGGTGGAAGTAAAGCAAGCCGTTACAAGACTGTTCCATGGCAGCCAACTCGGTTGAAGACCCACAAAGTCGTCGAAGACCAGTGTTATCGATGACGTCAGCATATCTCCGTCCGGAAAGGTTCTCCTCCCAGCTAATTCACGTGCCCGGAACTTGAGTCGCCTTCGGAATCCTTTCTCTACGCGGTGACTTTCTGAGAGAACTTGCTGAACTCCGTGTTACTCTCTGCTCAACTTCTAACTGTCAGATTGAACGAGAAATGGCTGCTGTTGCCCATGGAATCCGGACTCTGGGAGTTCTCGGTGCAGGTCAAATGGGTACCGGTATCGCTCTCGTAGCTGCCATGCGAGCCAAGGTCCCTGTTCTCTTGCATGACCGTTCGACGGAACAGATAAACAAGGGACTTGCTCTCGTCGATAAACTACTTGCAAAGGACGTTGGCAAGGGAAGGATCAGCAGCGAAGACGCGAAAGAGACTAGGGATAGGATTAGTGTGGTCGGAGCGGAGGTCGGTCTGAAGGGCTTTAGGGACGTGGATATGGTCGTCGAGGTAAAAACTTGTTTGCTACTCTCGGTCGCTTCAACTTAAAAAGAGTAATTTTGCAGGCGGTCTCTGAGAACCTTTCCCTCAAGCAATCAATATTCGGTAGTTTAGCAGCAGAGCTCCAGCCAAATGCTATCCTTGCTTCCAACACTAGCTCGATAAGCATAACCCAGATCGCCGCTTCTGCTATTCCTAAAGGTGTCAGTGCTGCTAGTGAAGAAGGCAAAAAGATTGCCGGACGCGTTGTTGGCGAGTAGCTCCCTTATGCATCCATTAGCATCCACTGATGATCCGGTCCTCCAGGGCTTCACTTCTTCAATCCCGTTCCCGTCATGGTGCGCTCGATCCTAATGACTATGTTCTGTCGTTGACATCGTACTAGAAACTCGTTGAGCTCATTTCTGCCCTACAAACGACACCCGATACACTCGACCGATCAAGGTCATTTGCCACAGCTTGTGGAAAGAGTGAATATTTATCCTCTCAGTGCTCACCCTTTCCGCCTCTAACATCGTATTACAGCTGTAACAACGTCCAAAGACGTCCCAGGCTTTGTCTCCAATGCACTTCTGATGCCATTTATCAACGAGGTGCGACACCTCGCTCTACCAGATTCTCTCTGAGAGCGTCATACTGACTTTTACACCCCGCATAGGCGATCATGCACCTCGAAAAGGGCATCGCAACACGGGAGGACATTGACACCACTCTTAAGCTCGGCATGAACCATCCTATGGGGCCACTCCAGTTAGCTGACTTGTATGTTTTCTCTCCTTCCTATCCCCGTCCTCCGGTACTGAATCTACTCTCCCGTTTAGCATCGGTCTCGATACCTGCCTGGCTATCCAGCAAACACTCTATGAAGGCACACGCGACTCCAAGTACCGCCCGAGTGTTCTCTTGGAGAGGATGGTTGATGCACAGTGGTACGGAAGAAAAAATGGAAAGGGTTTCTATGAATACGATTCATAGGCATATGTATCATGTGTTATTACCTAGAATAAAGTATATGGGCTACAAGCATTGTGGATCAGAATTTCTTTTTAGCAACTTAAACCTGTGAGGCCGGAACTGGTTTGAAACAAATTCGCCGGATTAAATAAGGAGGGCTGCTCTAGATGCAGAGGAAAAAGAGCAGATTACCACATTTCGTATCTACACTGAAGGGGAACTGAACCCTGCCGCTTGCTTGGAAGGCAAGCATGATAACCACTTCATCATCAGTGTCCAAATGTTGGAGAGGTTGACATCATTATAGGATACAGTCAGGGTGTGGGCTGGATGCATTCACGGTCGTAGCTAGTGGCACACTTCCACACAATGAATCTCAACAAAATCAAAATACGGATTTTTTTCGCGAAACTGAGTCCTACGATACATTTCAATAGCGCTCGAAGAATTTGTTAGCTTCGGCACCCTACAATCCAGGTAGAGGAATCGTGATATTGCACCCAACATCGTAAAGATGACCCGACACGAACGACGCCCCAGCCAGATTGAGTACCCCACCGAGAACGACGAGGCTCAGTGTCTCCGGCTTATACTTCGGCCAGCCGTAGTTGCTGAGGCCCTTAGCAGGATCACGAGCAAATGCAACCCAAGCAGCCTGGATATACTTGCTCAAGGCGATCTCAACCAGTGTTGGGGGTGGGGTAGGTTTGATGTTGTATGTTCCAAAGACGATAGGGATTTCGGAGGCGTGATAGGCACGTAGATCAGCACGGGTTGAAATGTCGGGGAATATTGCTAACAGGTCGTTAGTGGAGGCGGTAATGTGTGTTAACGAGGGACGTACCATCATATCGGTACCTCCAGGTTGGAACACCTGCATTGGCTCTGTTGCGAGCAGTCAGGCCAGCAGGGCAAGCGAAGCCAGCCTAAATATTTTCTACCTCGGATATGCAGATAGCACGAGTTCCAGTGAACTCACCTTTGTAACGAGATCAGAAAGGACAGGAGTCAAGATTGGATCGACTGTTCCAGTTTCGACAAGTTGTTGGCCAACAACGAAGATATCGCCCTCCTCTTCGTTATTGCCAGTGAGAAGAGGTACTTTGAGGAACCTTCCCGTCTTTCCACGTTCGGCGATGTCGCTAACCAAAGTAATATCTGCGGGATCTTAGCAACACAACCATGAGGAAAGATGGGAAACTGACTATCAACCACTGGACCGAAGTTGAGGTTATATTTGATGACCGCATCTTCGAGGGTCCTGTAAGGCACCCCCTTCATGCACTGTAGCTGGGTGGCATCGTTGGCTGTGCGAAGGAGGATTTGTTAGATGGAACTCAACAAGAAAGGGACGGGACATACTTGTTCCACAGCCGACGTTATCGGCGACCAGGTTCCATGTAGTTTTATTGAGTTGACCGACAGAAGGCCCAGCATCGCCTGGTAAGTTGATCCCGAGTCTGCAAAAGAGTATCAACATCTTGCGATCGCCCTAGGGGGAAGAGAGGGGAAGGGGACATACGTTCCAGATTCCTGAATGATCCCTTTGACAATAGTGTCGCTTTCATGAGCGAACGCATACGCATCCGTGGCTACTCCTCCAGCACTTTCGCCAAAGATAGTGATACGTTCCGGATCACCTCCGAAGGCAACGATGTTGTCGTGGACCCATTTGATGGCTGCTTCGACGTCAAGGAGGGCAAAATTCAAGGATGTCGTTCCGCCCTGAAGCTGTGGGGCGTTTGGAAGACCGAAAATATTCATCCGATAGTTGAAGGATACCACTATGACATCGTCGTGGTCTCCAACCAGGGTGGTGCCATTGTAGACAACGGTGTTACTCTGAGAAAGAAAGTTAATGTGTCAGCTGGTCGATCGTGTCCCTTCCTGAATACATTTGTTCTTACGGTGCCAAATTGGAATCCGCCACCATAGATCCAGATCATAACCGCCGTACTCTGCTTTCGTGAAGTGGCAGGTGCCCACACATTTGCAGTGAGGCAATCCTCCGACTCAGGAACGGTGATATTAGTGACACCAGTGAGTTCCAAGAACTTCAGATTGCCGGGTGTTAACGCCTGGACGCATGCATCACCAAACTTGGTGGCAGAGAGCACGCTAGATCGTTGGGGAGGGGCCTGGGGAGCCTCCCAACGTTTTGCAACAGCGAAAGGAACGCCGAGGAACTGGCGTACTTTGGAGTTCACCAGAGTCCCGGTGACATCTCCTTGTTTTGTAGGGATAGTCAGGCCCTGGCCGAACGCTCTGGGCAAGACTGCAAGCAGTAGGGAAAGGCTAGTTAGAACCAACATGTTCAAATGAAGAGATGGAGTTCAACATACGAGGTCTCGCTTCGTTTTATACTGTGGCTCTCCAGCGTAAGAATACTTGCCGGTGTAGGTTTTCGTCTTCCCATTGTCCTGATCAAGAGGAGCCGAACATGATTCGGGTGCTATCTCAACCAAGTCTCGATGCCTTTGTGGCCAGTTGTGGGTAGTCTATGTTGCAGAGTGCTTATAGCACCCGAAATTCTGGTACCCATCGAGCTCTTAGTCGTGAGTGAACTTTTGAAAGCGTGACCATCAGAAACTTCTCATCCTCGAGTTTGAGTAGGGACCGAAGGTCGGATTCGGGAGCTGAAGCCAAAGAGACCGGCTGTATTCAAGGTTGCAGGCGGGTAGAACGGAAGCATAGCCAATGCTGAAGGCGACAGGGTATATTTCCAGCCATATGATAGAAGATCCGAACCATCGTGACAGCGCAAGGGTTAGAAGGTTTGAACAGTGGCCCGGGCCGACGTTGCTTGTCCAGATCTATAGAATATATATTCTTCTAGAGCAAGAGAGCCCTTCGTCGGGTGTTCCGCCGAGTCGTTGTTGCTCAGAGGGGCCACAGCTCCGGGGAGACCTTCAAAATAGTAGTGGTGGTTGGGAGAGATGAGATATTGCTCACGTAACCAGTGACTATCATGTTTAGGGAAGCCTGATGGTAGGATAGCAAACAGGCAATCGACGCTCAAGCGCTCAAGCATTTCAGTCAAGATGTTTCATAGCAAGACATTTGGTATAATGTTACATTTGTTGTAATTTCACAAAGAGATTACAATTAAATCAAGTCTGAAATGTCGATGTCAATCCCCAACAAATCAGAGATCAACTGCACAATATCCTCAATCGTCTCCAAAGTACCACATCCTGTGTCCACATCCGACGAAGTCGTGAAAACGACACCGGTCTCGTTGTTGCTGTTCCCAAGTTGAGCTACGCTCTTGGTGCCCGCATTATAGGTAGGCCAACCGTAATTGCTGAGCCCATGGGAAGGGTCACGGGCGAAGTTGACCCAAGCACCTTGAACATATTTGGACAGTGCTGCTTCAGCTGCTGTCGGCGCAGGAGATGTCTTTACGTTATATGTACCAAACACGATTGGTATCTCGGAGGCGTGGTAAGCTCGCAAATCTTTGCGGCTCGAAATGTTTGGGAAGACACCTGTGGATTCACGTTTAGTCCCGTGAAATTACGTGTGTCCTACGGCTTACCTTGGTAATGGTATCTCCAGGTAGGAACGACTTTAGAGCGATCATTTGCTGTATTGCTGGCCGGGCACGTGAAGATAGCCTATTCCGAAAGGGTTGAGAGATGGATTATGGGAAGAGATTGGAAGTCAATCACCTTTGTGACGGCATCGGCAACCAGAGGGGTTGCCCCAGGGATAGTGAAACCCAGCTTAAGGAGCTCCAGAGCAACAACAAAAATATCTCCCTCCTGGGCATTTGTTCCACCTAGGATTGGCACTTTAAGGAAGTTCCCAGCTGCTGATCTAGCGGCGGGATCAGAAGGAATCGTGATATCTAGCAAGAGACTGGTTTTAGTTTCCAAGGATGTTCTGTGAAGAAAGCAGCTTACCATCGACCAGAGGGCTGAAAGACACTCCACTGCTGATGACGGCGTTCTCGAGAGTCCTGAAGGGAACAGCTTTCATACATTGCAGTTGAGCTGCGTTGACGGCTGCGAAAGAATATTTATCAGAACAAGTTTCAGCGGTGCAGCAAGACACGTACTTGTTCCGCATCCAACAGCCTTCGCGACTTCGTTCCAATCCTCAGGGTCAGGTTGGCCTGGTGTATCGGGCTTCGAGAATATAGGCAATGAAAGACTTATCGAGGTGAGCTCAGCTGAATACTTTCGTTTCATTGACTCACGTTCCAGACTCCTCAATGACACCTACGAAGGGGTGTAAGTCAGTTGCATGAAACTATTAGCCGAGTAACTTCAGGTCCTCACCCTTCACCCTCGTATCTGTTGGATGAGAGAAAGTGTAAGCATCGATAGCGGCTGAGCCTGCACTTTCTCCGAAGAGAGTAATACGTGCAGGATCGCCGCCAAAGGAAGCGATATTGTCATAGACCCATTGTATCGCAGCATCGATATCAAGCAGGCCGTAATTCTGAGAGGCAGTTGAACTGGCTAGTTGCGGTGCATTCGGCTGTCCAAAGATGTTGGTGCGGTAGTTTAAGCTTACGACGGTGATATCGTCGAAGTTCTGAACCAGGGTTGTGCCATCATAGACAATGGTGTTGCTCTAAGGGCGACATCAGCTTGTGCGATCTAAAAGGTATTTTAACCTCAACTTACGGTTCCAAACTGGAAACTTCCGCCGTAGATCCAGACCAATACGGCAGTCTTCTGCTTCCTTGCTGCGCTAGGCGCCCAAATATTGACATTGAGGCAATCCTCTGATTCCGGGACAGGACCTGTAGGGAGACCTGCGAGTGACAAGAACTCGAGGTTGCTTTCGGTCAGAGCCTGAACGCAAGAATCTCCATATTTCGTCGCTGCAAAGGTTGAGGACCTTGAGGGGGCCGTCTTGGGAGCTTCCCATCGACCGGCGATGGCATATGGTATGCCAAGGAACTGCCGTACACCCGCGGCAACCTGTGTACCTGTAACTGGACCTTGCTTAGTAGAAACGGTCAAACCGTCGCTTTGTCCATAAACGCTGGTGGCCAGTGCCAATGCTGAGGCAAGAGCAGACCTGAAGTACATCCTCGCGACGCCGTCCCGCAAGAGAGACGATGGACAACCAAGATGTCGATGTCAGGTTTATATGTTCATCAGGAAATCATGAAGAAGCCTGGAATCGCGTCGGGGATGATCAAGATGACAGGTTACTACCTCTTTCCTTTCCCCATTACCCCAGACGGAACGCGGACGGTCATCACGGGGTCGGTATCTGTCAGGACGATGTCGAGGAGAGAATGCAAAGTGTGTTCAGCTGCTCTCGCAGCAGTGATTGATGACATGTGGTGAGAAAGAGTTGCGTTTTACTATATGAACGCTCGTCATCACCCGTGTGGTAGCAGTGGAGCCGACTGTCAAAAACAGGCACCGGATATAACGCGAGGGTTTCAGTAAGACCCGGGAATTTTCTGTCTTTCAAGGCATGAGCTCGAACAACCCGCTTGAAGGCGAAAGGGAGTTCTATTCGGATGAACATGAGTGAGTCAAAGGCAACTGGTTGGACCAGAGCGGTGACCAGAGCTAAGCCAAATTATGGGAGCAGGTCGGATACTGCTCATAACGAGGATTTTCATCGCAATCTCGCCATTCATTCTTGTATCGAGAGTCCAGCATTCGTGTACAACTCTCACTCGCCTGCGACGGGCGAGCAATGTAGGTCGAGTTCGACTCGAATTTGGAATTCCAGCAGTAGGAATGGCTTCGGAAATAAACACGGCAAAACACCTTGATTAGATCTGTTTTTGGCAAGTGTCAACGAAAAGTTCAGGCCGTTATCAAGTTCCTCTGACTCAATCTCTTGACTCGTGCACGTTGTCCTGTGCACTCTGACTCAACTTTTAGACTCTTTTGCCACTAAAGCACATATAAAACTTCTGGCAGCACTTAGAGGAGGTTCACTACTGGACTACAATGAGCTCTTTCCACATCGACGAGAGTGCAGGCTCTGATACCACTGGCACTGGCGTCGCCGATCAGCCTTATCAAACCCTTGGTTATGCCCTCTTCAAGCACGGCGCAACCTCGACACTCCTGACCCGAAAAGATCCCAACTCTCCCTACGAGGAACCAACAAAATCGTCTCTGAAGAAAGCTCAGAAGACAGCAGAGGGTCTTGAGAAGAAAGAGAAGAAGGCAGCTGAACTTGCTGAACGGGCCGCAAAGGAGCAGAACGAAGCAAAGGAGAAGAGGGAAAAGCTGTTTGAGGAGAGCAAGAAGCTTAAACTTGAGGAGGACTCTTCCCTTCCAAAAGCCACCAAAGTAAATTCGTATCTCTCATTCATTGACCCAGTATCTGACCCTTGACTAGTCCAAGATTGGGGCGCTCGAGGGACTCCGTTCCCAGCGAGTACGTGTCTCCGGATGGGTACACCGCCTGCGTGACCAAAAAGAAATCATATTTATTGTTCTCCGAGATGGTACCGGATACCTTCAATCTGTGCTCTCCGGTCCGGTGGTACGCGACCTTGCTCTCTTCGCGTGACTCCTTCGGTTGACAATTCCTCCAGGCGAAGACTTATGAGGCACTTACCCTGACACTAGAATCGTCTGTTGAGCTCGTCGGCACATTACAGGCTGTACCGGAGGGCAAGCAGGCTCCTGGCGGGCATGAACTGATTGTCGACTACTGGAAGGTTCTTGGTGCTGCACCTGGCGCTGAGGATGCTTTCACCAACAGGGTCAACGAGGTGAGATTTATGTTACCCAACCTAGAGCCTATGCTGATAGATCGACTACAGAAATCCGATCCTTCGATTCAGGCAGACCTTCGCCATTTAGTCCTTCGCGGCGAAACCGCGTCCAGCGTCCTCAAACTTCGTGCATACCTCATGAGTGCATTCCGTGAAGCCATGACTAAACATAGCATCATGGAAGTCACCCCTCCCTGCCTGGTGCAGACCCAAGTCGAGGGTGGCGCAACCTTGTTCAAACTGGATTACTATGGCCAGCCCGCATTCCTTACCCAGAGCTCCCAACTCTACCTCGAGACCTGCCTTCCTAGTTTGGGGGATGTTTTCTGCGTGCAAGAGAGTTTCCGTGCTGAGAACAGCCACACGCGTCGGCATTTGAGCGAGTTCTCCCACTTAGAGGCTGAACTTGGTTTCATCACCTTTACGGATCTCATGGATAACATCGAGAGCATAGCGAGTTTTAATTTTTCATGTCTCTCCGAAGACTAATCAAGCCATCCAGATCTGCCATACTGTCGATATCCTCCTCGCCAACCCCACTTCTGCTGCCCTCATCAAACAACTCAACCCCAGCTTTGAAGCACCTGCCCGGCCTTTCAGACGCATGTCCTATGTCGAGGCTATTGCCTGGTTGAACGAGCATGGCATTCAACATCCCGCTGAAGATGCTGAGGGCAATGCCATCAAAGACGAAGCTGGCCAAGTCAAGTTGGTGGATCATCAAGTTGGAGACGATATCGCGGAGGCTGCAGAGAGACAGATGACCGATATTATCGGCACGCCAGTCTTCCTTCACGGTTTCCCCGCCGAGCTGAAGGCATTCTACATGAAGAAGATCCCGGGAGAGGGAGGCAAACATATGTTCACTGAGAGTTGCGATTTGTTGATGCCCAATGTCGGAGAGATTGTTGGTGAGTGGAATCTGAAGTGATTGAGGATTGAGAGAAATTTATTGTCGATGGCAGGTGGATCCATGAGGATTGCCGATATGGAAGAGTTGATCGCTGCATATAAACGCGAAGGCATCGATCCTGAGCCTTACTACTGGTTCACCGATCAACGCAAGTACGGCACTTGTGAACACGGTGGATACGGTCTGGGTGTTGAGGTAAATTCGTTCTATGTTTTTGTGAAGAACATCCTATTAATGCTCGGTGTAGCGATTCCTTGCTTGGCTTGCTGATAGGTATACAGTTCGGGAATGCTGCTTGTACCCTAGGTGGCCTGGTCGCGCTACGCCCTGATCTGTATAGTGGTCGATGTTATCATTAAATAGCTTTAGTTGTTCTTTGTGGAATAGATATCGTTATTGGTTGTATTAGCTGTCAAGTGAACATCCATAAACCTCCTGAGCCACCCTTCGCCAGTTTGCCTTGTTCACGGCGTACTCCCCTGCATAATCCACCTCTAAATGATGCAGGCGTTTTCCAACGATGATCAGACTGTGTAGAGGCTCTCCATACGCCTCTGCTGGATGCGAGAGCAGTTCATTGAGTGTGCCAGAGACTATCCTCTCATGCTCATCCCCACCTCCCACACGAGAAAGAGTCACAGCAAGGGTTTTGTCTGGATCAAGGATTCCAGTCGATCTGAGGGACTCGATCTCGACGAGTTGACTGACAGCAAGAGGTATTGACATGTAGCGAGGGGGTTCATAGATTTTACGACCCCTAAAATCAACATCAGAACTATAGACGCCGAATGGGAAGCTGAACATCATACCTCGCAAGATTCTCTTCACTTTGTTCCTTCACCTTGATGTCAAGGAGAACGAGGGTATGCAAGCCGAGGTCGACGTTTTCCTTTACTCTGTCGTAAAAACTATCTGGTTTCCACGTCCCGGTGAAAAAGACGAGGGAGACAGTTTGTCCGAAGTTGTAGAGCTGAAGTCCACTGGCGCCAACTGCGTTCATGATCGAGGCATTGTGAACCACGCGGACGGGGATATTTAGGGCTCTAGCTCTTAGAATAATATCGGAGTGAGTAGTTGCGCTGTCAACCCATGAGATAAAGCCATATTTCCAGTTAAATCGCCCCGTACCCAAACGGATCACCAACAACAAGGAGGGATACATCTTCCTTGTCGGCGTTGTGCAAGATTTCGTCGCTTTGGGTCTCAACCATATCACGATCTGCTAGGATGACCTCTTTTTCATACAGGGCTTCCTTCGGAAAGGTTAATATATATCTCTTCTATACGACAATTCACTCACCAAGCGCTCCTTTTGGACCATGAGTATGCTGGTGTAGGCTTCTAGGTATACCCTGGAGGATGACTTGATAGCCTAGGAAATGCTCAGCATCGTCGTGAACGTCTCGATTATCATCATCTCATACTTCCAGACCCCGGAGGGTAACATCCTTCTCGTCGCAAAGCCCTAGCCCGATGATGAAGAACATGGTGAGCAATTGGGATATTGCACTGATAAGATTAGATTCCGCAAAACGGCGGGGTCTCGCCGCTCGCCACCACCGTGACTCGTGGTTTGATGACTGTCGGTGTTGTCGGCGAATAATCTCAGCATTCCCCTGCCATTGGCGAATGTCAGGAGCCTGGCAAATGTGCGAGGACCGGATCTCTAATATAAAGCCCGCAGGCGTCGTCAAGAGCGGTTCAATGTAGGTCGTTTCCCATGATTCGTCTGCCTTCTCGGTCGAGGTATATTTCTTACAGAACGTACCACGACCTTCCGCTCGACTTGCTCTCGCCGATTCTCTCTCAGCTCTCGGATCGCAGAGATTGGCATGCATGTGCGCTTGTCAGCAGTGCCTTCAATAAAGCTGCCACTCCGCTGTTGTACAGGAAGCTTGATTCAAGGATCATTTCCAAGGTAACTTGACTATTTCCCCGTCCATTTCTTGTCTCGTGCCCTTTATACCCACTCTGCTCATCAAAAGAGCCTAGCCATCTATTTGGGACTTTTTGCCTCATAAAACCGATGTTCTGACATATTGCACTTTTTAGTCTGTCATTCACCATCCTTCTGCAACTTTGCTCAAACGCCCAGAACTAGCTTTACATGTTCGTCGGGTAACGGAAACAGGTTTTTTTATCATTTTATCTGCTTTCAAGGGGATCCAACTTTGTATTAGGCGCCATTCATAGGGGAAACATCCTCCGATATGCGCATATAACGCAGGACACCCTCAAAGCCCTCTCACTTTGCAAGTACCTCGAATCAATCACTTGGATAGATGACGATGCGACGACCGACTGTGTTTTACTTTCCATGATCGAAGTCGTTCGTGAACATCCATTACGCGAAGTGATCATTCGGACGCATAGTGATCTAGGTGTCAACGTCTGGAAAGAGCTCAACACACTAACGGGTCTCCGCAAGATCTCCGTCTGGTGCATGGAAGGGCCACCCCGCGTCCTTCAAGGCTGGTCTGAGATGTTAGGTGCTACTCTAACGCATCTCGAATTGGGTGTCAGTGTCCACTTATACCCCTGCATTGAGCGTACGTTTCTCATTTTATCGCTTAAATGAATATAGCGGTGTGCAGGTGTCCCACCGACAATCCTCATTTCAGTGCTGTCCCAGCTTCCCAAGCTCACGGACCTTCGACTCAAAGGAGCGCCTGCAGTGACTATTCCAACTATCCTCAGCCACCTGAAGGACCTCAAGTCCCTAGATACCGAGTATCCGGGAGGATATTATCGAGAGACGCGACGAGATGACTGGCGGCCGGAATCGCTACCCATTCTTCAACACCTTACAATTCGCGCGAGTTCAATCGATAGCTCTGGGCCTCAAAAGCTCTGGGGTTGGATCCTGGATCTGCTCCCTCGGGCGGGTCTGGAGACGTTGCGGTTACATGCCTACACGACATCAATGAATCCAGGCCATACCGGTCTACCTCGACCCTTCATCATGCGGATGGCCCGCGTCCACGGCGAAACTCTTAAACATTACATGTTAGGAGACGTTGAGCTGACGCTGAACGACATCGAGTGCGTCTGCTCGCTGTTCCCGAAGTTGGAGAGTTTGGTATGCTGCAGCACAATTCCCGACATCGTGAGCCACCCTTAGACACCTTTCAAGGTCTTCTCCTGACCGTCCCCGCGTACTAGGAATGTCTCTCGGAGGCCATTGCACATGGAAGCAATCTGCAGACGCTCAGGTTGCAGGCAAACTGGTTCCCCAGTGACCCTTTCGCCAAACGATCGGCAACGTTCACCCTTGAGCACGCTCGGAATCTCATGCTTCGAAGTGAGAATTCGCAGTTGCGGCTTGTTGGTGTCGGGCGAAGTGTATATTCAGTGAGTGGACGGTTTGCAAACCCTCTGATTCAATTTAGTGAACCATTTTCTAGGGCAAGTGGGTTCTCGAAGAGAAATCCGACGAAGAACGTTGCTTGAAGTTCCATGTCAACGCCGATGTCCCAGAAGACAGGTGGAAAACGTAAAATCTTGGGACGGGAATAGTAAGGGGTCATTGAGGTCATTAGTGATGCTTAAATGCCCTCGATGGCTCCTATATTCAGGTTGTAAAATAGAAATCTAATATCCTGTACCTCTGCAAACGTGGTGTTCACAATCCAGTATGCGTCTAAGAAGTAGTAGTTTGAACGGTTGAATCAGTTTATCAGGAAGGACACTCTACACACCATTATCCCAAGCGAGTTCTTTATCGTGGAGAGAGAATAGTGTCTTTCCTCACTGTCCACGCCCTCGGCCTCTGCCTCCTCGCATTGGGCCACCACGACCACCACGACCTCCTAACAGTATTGTATATTAGCTTATTCCTTCAGAGGCATTTGGAATGGTACATGCCTCTTGTTGGTGCTCCCCTTCCACCACGGCCACCTCCTCCCATACCTCCACGTGCACCTCTACCTGCATCTCTTGCTCTATGCTGCTCATCTTTTACAACATCGAGTAGGTTGTCCGGCACTCGTAGATATTTGATCTGATATTCGAACGTTCCATTGAGACCGGAGGACAGAATCTGTGGAACTTTACCCACCGTGCTGCCCCGGATGTAACATTCCTTCGGCTTCCAAAATCTTTCACCGTCTGACGATGTTTGATATACCTCGCGGAGAGTGATGTTCATGAAGTTGTCGCAGTTTACAAGGTGACCATTGAATGTTTCTCCGTTTTTGAGCTCGACCAACTGGATCATGGCTGCGTTGAGCGTTTAGATGAACGATCGAACAAGATTTGACCTTACCATGGGCTTGTTTTGGGCTGCATTAAGAAGTGATAGCGGCAGCTGTAGCACTAAGCGTCAGCAAGGAGGATATTTGAGCAGAAATGGCTTACCATGATGGCCACAAGGACAATCCAGTTGACTCTGAATAGAGGTCGATGGTCAAGGATCCCTTGGGGCGCGTCTGTGGCTGTGCACGAGTATTCTGGCGGCCAACCATGATTTTATTCAACGATATCCCAATGATTTCCATCGAAATTGGTAGCTCTGCTATAAAATGCGCCAGTAGCGATGCATCCATTACAAGGTGAGTTTTTCAAGTAGTTCTCATGGGACGCAACCTTGAAAACCTTTCTGCATGCTTAGCCGATCGTACGAAACGTTCTGCCTGCGGCACCGCAGCAACCACGCCGTAGCCCATTAATTTTCGGGCTTCCAGCGAGCTGGGATCAACATTTTTGTTGCTACTGCTCTTTGTGGCGCTATGAACTACACTTTATCATTCATTGCCATACCCAGCATCCAGTTGAGTGTCCCAGACGTTGTTTGGCACCGACAAAGGATGCGAATCCGCTCCAACCCTTGGCTGCGGCAGGGTTGTGCGTATTTCAGTCACGGCTGAGGAAGGACGAATAAAAGGACGAACCCTTGCACTTCGACATTCACATCCCCCTCACTCGCTTTTCTTCTGACGATGAAGCCTCTTTTGGCACTTGCTCTTCTGGCATTGGGTGGTACCGCCCAGGACCATGGCTTGACTGTGACAACCCAACAGGGTGACGTGGTTGGAACGCAAACCTCTCCCGGGGTTCGACAATTCCTAGGGATTCCCTATGCCGTTGCTGGACGATGGGAAGCCCCTGGACCACCTCCAAAATACACTAAACCATTCAATGCATTCAACTTCAGTAACTCTTGCCCAGAACGCATCGGACCTCTTGACATCGCGTTTGCCAATGTGACGGGCAACAACAACGAAGCCATTCCCCCAGAGGGAGAAGATTGTTTGACCATCAATGTCTGGGCTCCTTCAGCCAATCGTACTCTGGGCGGAGCAGTCTTGCTCTGGATATATGGCGGCGGGTTCTCGTCTGGAACGGTATGAATACTTTTCGTCCCTGGTCCCTCCAAGTTAACCAAAAGCTTGCTGCAGAGCAACAGTTTCATCTACGACGGTTCAAAAATAGTCGAGAATTTCGGTGACATCCTTGTTGTCAGCTTCAACTACCGAACGAATATTCTTGGCCAGCCCAATGCACCCCAACTCGTCAGCGACACCAAATCGCAGAATTTCGGTTTTCTTGACATAGACGCTGCCGTACAATGGGTTTATGGCAATATCGCATCCTTCGGCGGAAACCCGGAACGAATCACCCTCTTCGGAGAGAGTGCTGGCGGTGTGGCTGTTGACGCGTACGCCTATATGCACCCTGACGATCGTAGAGTCAAAGGTATGCTCGTGAATTGTTTGTACGCTCACAAAATGCTAACATTTGTTGGGCAGGTCTCATTCAAATGTCGGGAAAGTGAGTTCAAGTTTAACTCATGGTGAAACTTCACCTGATCGAGATTTTAAGCCTTGGTGCTGGATGGCCTGCTACCACAGGTCCTACTCCTGCAAATGTGACCTTTGACCCCAAACCATGGAACACAGTGGCGAATGCTGCCGGTTGCGGAACAGGTAGGGCCATTCTCTATGTTACGCTGTATGATGACTCATGAATTTGTAGTGTCTGACGACGCTCAGCTTGCCTGTATGAAGGACAAACCCTTCAAGACTTTGGTTCAAGCTCAATTGGATACCAATACCACTCTGGCTCCTCTCGTCGATGGTTTGTCCGTGTTCTGGCATCCGTGATTTACCGGCTGATTTAGTCCCAAAAGCTATAACAATCTTCCCTGATGCTGGTGTTCGAGCTGCTAGTGGCAAGTTTTTGCAGGTCCCTCTTCTAGCAGGCACAACTGCAAACGAAGAGGACGTCATTATCGTAGCAGCGCAGGTCGCTGCTCTTGGATATACTATTCCCTTCGTGACTGAGGTTTTTTCGGATATTGTGACCCAGGTGAGCTGGTTGCCTTTACGATACCTCACTGTATTGACTTGGCTGTGAGATTGCTTTTGTCTGTCCTACGCAACAAGCTGTTGGGAATCGCCTCAACCTGAACATCCCAACCTGGAAATACCTCTACGAAGGTCGCCGGAATCATTGCCAATCTTTCATCACTGAGTCTCATCATTCCTTCAGGCGTTTTCAACGACATCTCGCCCCACCCCGATCTTCGAGCCTATCACACATCGGAACTTCCTATTCTGTTCGGTGCTTTGTACCCAACCGCGTCCCAAGTCGAGAAGAACCTCTCCAAGTATTTCCAAGGCGCTTGGGTGGCCTTTGCCCGTGATCCACACAATGGTCTCCTGGATTATGGATGGCCACAATACGACCCGAAGACAGACAGTCTTGCCAGACTTGGAGGCTTTTATAACGCCAGTGGTGCAAGCTTCCCCCGAGGAGAGCTGCTTGACGGTGCTTGTAAGGATCCGCAGGGTTTGTCTGATCTTCTGGGCAAGGTCTCGGGATATCTCCCCCAGGAGGTCCTTTCTTTACTTGGGTTTGGGCTTTGACCAGGTCAGTAGGTATGACATTTACAGATCACCTTGCTTGCCAAGGTCTCTCGCATCACCTTGTCCCCCAAGGTCACTCCAAACACCATAATTGTGGCTGTGTATGTCGTTACATTACTCTTGTTTACCAAAAGCTCCGTCTGTGATTCAAATATACCCAGCACTGATAGAGCAGTTCACACCTGGCACCTCGCATGAGTCTATTTCGAGTGGCGTTCGTCATCTAGAAGAATTCATATAATATTGAAGTTCTTAATACAGTCCTATGGAATGTTTATGAAGTATGTCTCCCCGGTTCAGCATGAGCCTGAGATCAATTCATTGTCTCCGAGCCTTCCATCCGTTGTGCCTTCACTGTTCTCCACCACCTCTCTGTATCCCTATCAAGCTCGTCTTGCCTTCGATCCTCAATCCTCAAATGTTCATTTGGATGATTTGTAAAAAGCTTGTCTTCAAAGTCGTCCAGGAGTCGGATGTTGGACCTTCCATGTCCTCGAGATAAAGCCACATACACATGAAAGGGCGTCAAATCACCTGTCGGGGGCTTCCTGATGTCGATTATAGAGTAAGGTATCGTTTGCCCTTGTGAACGGTAGTCGGTGAATGCATATGCTGCGGTCAATGGCAATTGGGTGCGTGTGACAGATTGATCCCCGTTTTCCTCGGTATTGATAGTGAACGTTCTCCGCATTGGATACAGTGGTAGCACATTCTTTTCCAAGCCCTCCAGCGTCCGTGCTTTTGTGCGCTGTAGTTTGATGAGAACATAGAGTGGCTGGTATCGTAGTGTGATCTCTGGCTGTTGTGGGTCATAGCAGGGCTCCCTCTCGTCAAGCACTATCTTCATGATCTCTCCCCTCGCACCATTCGCTACATCGAGGTCCGTCTCGACATTGAATGTCACCATGACCTTCATGCCGACCGCCAGCTCAACCGTGTTTGGCAGCCCTCCACGCTCCTCCCGACTGGCGTTCTTCTTGGGTTTCACGGCGCACGCAAAACGTTCCAGAAGAGTCAAGCCACGCCCTTGAATGGTGTCAACAGCGGGGCATATAATCAGCTGGCGGTGCTTCCGCGCACAGAACGCGCGTGTCTTCCACCGGTTCCATTCCAGTCGTGTCGCGTGCCTCGGCGTGATAAGAACTGCATCATCCCAGGGAGGGGCGGAGAAATCAGTCGGTGGGCAATTGGGATTGGTGGCAATCAGGGAACGAAGGATATCAAGATGTTGCTTCTTGCAGTTCCCATATCGAACGTGCTGTAGGACATCATGCCACACCGGGTCTGTGACACGCACTTGCTCCTTCAGTCGCACAACAATCTTGAACTCTTCGTAGAGTTGTCGCCCAAGCACATCGTCGTGGGAGTCCTTCGCAAGGTCGTTGGGGTAGTATAATGGAGCCTGGCGCTTCGCAACCACTGGCGGGAACTGGTGCAGATCACCAACCAAAATCACATTGACGCCACCAAATGAGTGATCCCATTCCTGTCCCGCTGCTTTCTTCGCTTGCTGCAGCAACCCCGATATCTTGGCCAGAAGGTGTCGTGGTATCATTGACATCTCATCAATGATGAAGTAGTTCTTATTCGCCCAGAAGGTTCCCTGTTTTTTCGCAGTCTCTGAGCTTTGCTGACGACCGTTTAAAGGGATTCCACATGCAACATGCAGGGTCTTGCCGTCAATGATGGATGCTGCTATGCCCGTATACGCTGCCTTGATTAGGGTATGATGAGCATCAAGGTTGACGAAATTGTCCGTGATGGTCTGCACTGTCTTGCTCTTCCCGACACCACCTTCTCCAGGGATGAGCATGAGCAACTGGGGCGGGCGACGGCCGGCTAAGGTCTCTCGCAGATGCCAGTCCACGATGTCATACGCATCTCGTTGTTTTGGCAGCAGAGTGTCCGGCTCCGCGCCCTGGAGCACATCTTGCACAGGTGGTGTCACCTCGGTCATACACTGAACTCCCGCCACCGTGTCGATCTCCATCCCGCCAATGGGATGGCAGTCCACCTGCCCTTCCTCCGGTCCATCGTTCCCCGCACCGTCTTCTTTCCTGCCCTCCCGCTCACCGCTCTCTCCCAAAGCATCCTTCGCCATCGCCAACTGCCATCTCTCCAGTTTTGCTCTATCATCTCCAATTGCTAATCCGATGCCTTCTGACTGCACACACTCATTTTGTTGCGCCTGGAAGACCCCTAGTCCGTCCGCTATGTTGACGGCCTTGGCTGCGTGCAACACCTCCCCAACCAATGTCTGTGTTTGCTTGAAGGCAACTAAGTCTGCCTCGGTGAGTTCGATATCGGCCGCGATGATGTCGTCATCCTGATCAACCCTGCCATCTGGATCTAGCCTGTGATGTAGAGTTGCACTGGCTCCAAAGTCCTGGCTATCGCCTGCAGATTCTTCCAACATGGTTTGTCCTGCCTTCTTCTGGGCGGCTGTCCTACATTGATAATAGTAGTTGACCCCAGCTATTGCGTCCAACTGGAACCGGGAGGCATTCGACAAGAACAGGGCAAATGACGCGTCCCATGTGTCATTTGACGCCTTCAGGTCTTGAAGTGACCGCCATGGGCGCAGCAACGCGAGCATGGATGCACAGTAGTAGTCGTGCACGTCAGGATCACTGTGCCGAGGGAACCATGGGCCAACAACATTCGGCAGAGTGTTGTGTCCTTTGCATCTCCTGACACGCCTGTGCGTCTTGTGCTTGGGATGGCCTCGTTCATAATCTCCCCGTACATTTGGCGGCCGCCCCCGCCGGGCACGATTGTCGTCGTTGGGTTGTGGTTCTTTGCTCTTCTCGGGAATGACTTCTTCATACGTCTCCACAATGTATCCGAGGAATGACATATTTTCATACACCAGTGCACGATACTGATAGTCTAGAACTTGAGACGTGACCACGAGTTTGCCTGTCGATGCGAACTCAATGTTCATGGATTCGGCGTGTTCCTATGCAGGTTATGTCAGGATACCTCTCTACGCATACATGTCTGATCTTACTGTGTCTGCATTCTCGATGTGTTGCCCTGTGTCCACCCCTGTGTTGACATTCTCTCTTGCCAGTAGCGGTTCTATCTCTTCGGCACCTTGTGTTGCTGTCTGCTTATCATGCTCATCACTGTTAACGGTCTCAGCCAACTGTCTTTCTGCCCTGCCATTGTCACTGACTCACCTTCTATGACTAGTCTGCAGATCTGCAAACATTGCCTTCAATTGACGTCCCAGGGCCGCCCAATATAGCGGCACATAGCGGTGCGACTGGATGGTATCCCCATAGCCCATCAAATATGCCATGACCAGTGGGCCTGACACCTCCATCTCCTGGTTTATGAGGTGTTGACAGCGGAAAAGCAAGAGACGATTGCGTTCTACCAGGGCTTCGTAATCCGGTGGATGCTGCTCATGATACATGTACGCTTTCGCCAACAGTGCTGAGAGGTTGAACGAGGGTCCTTGGCCTTTGGTTTGATATTTTGTGTTGTACCATGTGGTGCTTGAGGTCTCGTCGCCACTGGCTAGGTACTTGGCATCGTTGTTGCAATGAAGGGTTGTCGATACAGCAGGAAGGTAGTTGACGATGAAGCCATACGTGCGTTTGGGAGTCCAGTTGCCAAACTCGTCAATGTCGTCCTCCTGTGCACATGGCCATGGAGCGCGACGTTTACATACAAGTCTTCCGTGCTTGTTGAATCGAAGGCAGGTGGCCCGACCACACGAATGGATTTGTTGCGCTCTTACGACCCGTCGCTCGTCTTGTTCCAGTAGTCGCGAAAAGTCTGGGGAGTCTGGGTCAGGCGGTCGGCAGTAGGCCACCTCTCTATCAACTGGAATGTTGCGAATGTCGTCCTCGGTGAATGCGTCTAAATGCGCCCGAATATTATCTTTGATGAATGCTCGAACGCGATCACAGAAAGCTTCTGTCTTCAGAAGAGCGAGCATTTGTTCGCTATTGGGAGCATCCGCCAGCCAGAGGAACATATGAACATGTAGGGTTCCCCGTCCTTGGGCCTCTACCACACCGAAGTAACCACTCAATACTCCCAGAACTCCAGGGCATGCCTGTACTCGACTCCCCACGACTTTTATTCCAAACACCGTCTCGAGCACCGTCTGGATGATGAAGAAGAAGAATTTGGTGGCGGCATATGGGTCCTTTGCAATGTTTTGTGCTCGACGGTCACGGTCGGGCCCTGCCAGGCGGTGGAAGTTGTCCATGTCGATGCTTTCACCCGCAAAGACCTGTGCAACAGGATCGTGTGTATCCGATGGGTTCAACGTGATCCATAGAGAAGGCGCTGAAAGGTACAAACATGTACCCCAGATCTGGCCTCGATAGCTCGCTCGCTTCTGATTCGAGCCTGAGACACGTCGACTTGTCGCAAATACATGCTTTTTGAGAAGCCTGACGCGGGGATTGCTAATGGGCTTGCCCTGCTCCTCTTCCTTCTCGGCCGCCTGTAGATCTGATAGCGTCAACGATGACAGCAGAAAGGCCTCTCGGTCAAAATCTTGCCGCTTCATTTGCAGGCGAGCGGATTGGAGAGTGTCACGGAGCTGAGAGATGGCATATGCCACGAAGGGGAAGGAGTGGTGCGTTCGAAAACGTCGGTCGTGGAATTCCATGGCCCAACGAATGTGTTCCATATACCCAACCGTCTTTTCGCGATCATCTTCAGGGCCACCTATTCCCCAAGGCCAAAGACCTGGATATGCTGCAGCCAGTGGGTTGACTGGTACTCCTTCCCCAGTGTCCTTGTCCCTGCCGAATGTGCCCACAGGCCCTCCATACCGAACACCGTACCCTCCCTCTTTCCCTGCTCCCAAGGTGTTGGCCAACGCATGCTTCATGACATCAGACGCGGAAACACGCGAGTGGTCCAGGTCTGTAACCCCAAGGTATTGTAGAGGGATCACCTCTGCTTCTGCGATAGAGAACAATTAGCTCGTATGACAATGACATTCAATGGGGTGCTTACCTGCGACACCATGGTCTTCATTGTCAATCAAGTATGCAGGTTCAACTTCCATTGCAGTTCCCTCCCTTTCACAGTGTCTAGGTTCACTGGAATTGGCGGCTCCTGGATGACAGAGGTCGTCCTCGTCTTCCCTGTACGAAGGAACATATGTTTCCCTCTCGCGCTCAGCCACAACATCGTTCTCTTCTTGCCGAATGGTAGTCAGAAGTTCGGCCGGTATGTCGTCGACAGGGAGCTTATTGAGCACCTCTTCTTGGATATCAATGTCACGATAGAGATCGTTGTTCGCCTTGAGCCATAGAAGCGCATCTCGAACAGCCGTGCGTCGAACACGAAAGGTGTACTTCAACCAGTTCTTCGGCAACTTGCGTGAGCCGATGAACGTGATGGCAAGAACAGAAACAAGTGATGCTGGCGACTGAGGCATCTTCTGTCCTGCCACCATTGCCGCAACCGCCTCTGTGTTCATCTCATACAATGATACATTGCCTGAAATGCCTCGCTGAACTTGGTCTGGATTGTGGGAGCCCTGCTTCGGAAACAGCTTCACCACATAGCATCTTGGATAGTGTCGGGAGATGAGCAGCTGCTCAGGGAGCATCAAGATGGCAAGCTCATGAGGAACACAGCCTGGCCAAAGGTTATTGGTGAGCGCGAATTTTGGCTGGGTATTCGACTTCAGTGGCCGATAACAATCATCACAGATCCAGCCTTCGCCTGCCACTCCACATCCTTCAACACGTTCACCGAGAATCAGCATGCCATCCCATAGCTCGTGTGACGGATGGGTCTTCTTAGGTGTCGTGTATTTACGAAGATTGGGAACATCGTTCAATACATGTTGCAGGCCTTAATACATCTCGTAAGTCACCATGTACTCGTATAATGTCCATACTCCTCCTCATCACATACCCGCTTCTTTCTTCAGCTCTCGCCCACACACAATGCAGACCCGCATTGCCAATGCTTCATTGCTCGTGGCCTGTCGGAAGCTTCGATAACAGTCCTTCCGCTCGCATGGCGTTGGGAGTTTCAGGAAGCGCCACTCCGGATCTGCAGCAATAGTAAGTACCTTGATCCATCACTGTAAGAGACTGCAGCTTACCTGCCAGGAAGGCTGTCGGATCCCTTGACGCTTCTGCACTCGAACCACTATCACATGGTGGTGTGCCAACGTCCGCCTAGGAGATCGTCTCTTCAGGCATCAGAATTTGGACGGGTGTGTGCCACTCACTACATGGGCAGCCTGCTGCTCACGCCGGACCTCCATTGCCTTTCTAGCCCGTCGGACTTTGGTGGCTGCAACCAGCCCAGCTTTCCTGTCGACAGCGGCTTTCACCAATGCCATCTGAATGGTGTCATCAACGGTGGCGATGATGTGGTTCAGATAATCCCAGTTCTTCTTCTTCACGTCCTGAAGGGCATACGCATTCGAAGGTAATACTCCAACCATCTTCTTCTTCCCAAGCCACCGGCCTGCCGCAATGGCAGCCCCTGCTAACGGATTCTCCCAGTTCGTAAACTGCGCCATCGTGTCTTCGACAGTCAAACGAATCTTCGACATGGTAATGTGGATTGCTGAGAGAAATTGGGAGAGTGGGTTGGGAAAGGAGGATACAAACAGCGGCTGTTTGACACGCAGAGTCTCATCTGTCTGAGTCCTTCAGACGTATATTTTGTAGTTCTCTTGTTCACCAACGCCTGTACCCCATCTGCTGTCAAACAATATTATACATCGATATCGGGAGGCCTCCATGCACGTCGTCCATGGTCACGAGTGGGACCCCTTGTTTATTTCCGTCTCGGAGGTGCATCGAACTTTCTGGCTTGTTTATGTTCGTCTTATCGCCTGATAGTCATCCGTCACCTGCATGTCCGCAGTGTGATAAACTGGATGCACAAATTCATATCCCTAACCTGATCTTCCAGTCTCTCCTTGCATTCTCCTTGTTGGATGGGTGCCGTCTTGTTGGCATGCTTTTCACAAGCTTGGGCCCGCCTTGTGACGGTGGAGTGGCCTGCAATACGAACACTGGTTGCCTTGTAACTTCATGGATCGATCTTGTACTGGATCCTTCTGTTCTTATTCAATTCTCCCTACCACTCATCTTGTTCTGTTTCGCCTGTTGGTATCCAATGCCATTTAAAAGTCAGAGGTGTGGTGCTTCCATTGTCATACCGCTCATTCAGTGTGTATTCTCCTGCTGCTTTCAACCAGTACCCCTCTATCATGTCTGCTCCCAACTCTCCTGCTGCCTCTTGTGCTCCCTCGCCAGACGGTGAAGGCCTGTCTCCTACTTCCTCCAATGCGCCCTCCAATTCCTCCCAGCCCGAGAACGACTCCTCCTCTCCTGGCTCTTCCAACTCTACCTCCTTCCCTCTTACCCCTTCTGAGGTCCTCAAGAAGCTTCAAAGTCTTGATGGCGGGTTCTATGTGGCTCGGCCCAACCTTGCGTCGCTCGCGGAGTACCACATTGGAGGGAAGGATGGTAATATTGCTATCAGTCGCGAACGTGACAGTGATGGCGAGATGGAGGAATTCCTCATACGTGGGCTTTTTGAGATCGACCGACGCAACTTCTATTTCATCCCTGATGGCGGCTTCAACCCCGACGATAACACCTTCAACACCAAGTTCTCCGACGTCAAGCTCTCAGCTCGCCTTGCCCCTGTCACCCGTGATGCTAGCTATGGCATCTCGGCCGAGCACTTCCCGCGTGCTGTTGAGAATCTTCGCGCTTTGGAAGCCAAGGCTCCTAAGGAGAGAGGTGATGAGGTCACAAGCTGTGTCTCTTCGGGTGGTGGATATACGTCCATTCGTGTTGTTCACCCTCTTTTCAAGGTAAGCGATTGGATTCACCCCATATATTGTCACGCACTGACTTCTGATCACTAGAAGCTCGACACGGCTGTTAATGAAGGGGATGAAGATGACAATGATGAGTCCGACAGTGGTATGCACCCCTTACTGGCCGTCATTGTAGTAGTGAGCTAACATGACGCGAACTAGCATCCATCATCGATTGTCCATTCAATACCGCGAACTGGCCTGTTCAAGATCGCAACAAGCCCGCCCTGGCTGCCCTGCAAGACACCCACACAGTGGTCCCTCTGCCTGCTTACGACCACGACCACACCCTGATTTCCCCCATCGATTACGAGCGAAAGCTGGCTGGCGCCATTGCCGAGGTCGACTTCTCCCTTATCCACCATCGCATCGGCCGGAAGAAGAAGTCCGTATTCTCCGCCGTGGTCCGTGAGATCTTCGTTGTCAAGGCTCCAGCTGCTACGCCCCGCTCTCCTTTGAAGAAGCGTCGTAACACCTGCACTGGCAACAGTGACTCCAACATTGCTACTTTGACAAAGAAGGCTCGCGCCGCTTGAGAGTAGTTGTGATAACGGCTTCATATTCAACTGTACAACAAACCCTGTTTATAGATGATTCTCGAATGTGTTCTTTACATGTGTATATACTTTCTATGATTATATTTTCTTGCTTGTACTTCGTCAGAGAGAGGAGTCCCGCATTGGCGCTTGGGCTAACTGTGATGAAATCCCAATGGGGGGGGCAAGGTCTCTGCCGGCGCAGCGCGGCCCTACGTTAAATCCATAATTCGAAGCCAGTTCCTGACGTGCGTGACGTTACTGGAACTCGTCACATCTTATGTAATAACTGTGACACCCTTCCCGTTTCGTTTCGTTCACTCAAACATTCTAGCCCATTTCCACTTTCAAAATATTTGTTTCTGCTATCAGCGTATGCACAATGGCCAAGCAAGGTTTTATCCGACGCTAGTCGGCCATTCACCAGTGCTGTAACCCGTTTCTTTATTGATAATGCGCTGGCAACAAGCTGGCAAATATATTGTGTCCTATTCTCTCCCCTGAACATTTGCTGTGTGCGCTAGAAATTGGTACCAATCTTGAGTCCGTGAACCATGGAAAATGCACTTTAACTCCACTCTTGAGAGGAACAGAGGAGTTATGACGAGATGTCAAACATTTAGACCAAGTTGAGGCAAGGCCAAGGCCGTTTCACCTTGCAAGACCGTTTACGTAAGCACATTGACATGCTGTAGAAACTTGTTGAAGTTGAACGTTCAGAACCTGTGATGCTCGACTGTTGGACGAAATAAAGGAGCTTCAGTTCTTGCCGACACTTCAACTAACTTAAATGCCGGAATAACGGTCTTCAGCTCCCTTGCTATCACAGTACCTCAAACCTTTCTCTTGTAGCCCAAGGATCGGCGCTGTACTTGGAGTGACCCCTTCATTTGGTATGCATCTGACGCCTCTCCGCGAACATCGATGAATCGCTTTAACTTCGTATGCTGTGCTCCATAAGCGGGTATCTTTATAAGGCTCAAGCGGACGGATAACGCGTCATTTCGCCCTTTCACTGGGATGTGGTTTCGACAGACTATCCCGTTTATTTCCCTATTACTCTCAGCCCAAGCTCAGAACAGTGGTCTAGCCGTCGAAACATCTCAGGGAGAAGTCATTGGAATCAATGTGTCTCCTGGGGTTCGACGATTTCTAGGAATACCATATGCAGTTGCTGGGCGATGGGAGGCCCCTCAATTGCCTCCCAACCGTCCAACCACTTTTCAGGCATTGAACTTCGGAAATACCTGTCCCCAAGCTAGCATTCCGGTACTTAATCAACTATTGGATTTCGGAGGCGATGACGACACGAATATCACTGAAGCCGAGGACTGCCTAAGTATCAACATATGGACGCCAAGCATGGACAGGAAGCAGAAAACAGCAGTTATGGTTTTCATGTACGGGGGCGGGTTTTTGATAGGCACGGTACGTGTTCTACCCGCCGATCGAAAGTTGCTTTCCTGAGGGTTGAGATAGAGCTCTACTTCAATATACAATGGGCAATACCTTGTCCAGAAACATGATGACATAACAGTTGTTAGCTTCAACTACCGGCTCTCCGTCTTCGGTCAACCGAACGCTCCTCAATTCTTCAATGGGATGCAGGCACAGAATTTCGGCCTCCTCGACACTAATGCTGCAATACAGTGGGTTTATGATAATATCGCCGCTTTTGGCGGAGACCCCGAACGCATCATCCTCTTTGGCGAAAGTGCAGGAGCAATTACAGCCGATGCATATAGCTATGCATATCCGGAAGATAGAAGAGTGAAAGGTTCGTAACGGCCAATTTCTCTCGTAGTGGCTTGAACTGACCTAGGTTATTCAAGGCATCATCATGCAGTCCGGAAAGTAGGCAAACCTCCTTTACCTCTCTTCATATCTGACAGGCCTCGATCCAGCTTGCTTACACCTGGCGTGACCGGCGCCTACAGTATCGACGGAAATAGCACCTTTGACCCCAGCTTATGGACCACAATGGCTAAGGCAGTTGGTTGCAGTAATGAGAATGGTTAGTTCTGTCTCCTTCGCTCAGGAGCAAACACTTACTGACTAGAATCACTTTTGGTCAGTGACAGATTCCACCCAGTTAGAGTGCGTGAAGAAGGTCCCTTGGAAAGACCTCAACGCGGCCGTCACTGCCAATAATCTCACCTTTGTGCCGGTTGCAGATGGTCAGTTCCCTTTCCCCAGTTGTACGATTTACCCGTCTAACTTGCTCGCAGGCGTCACTATCTTCAATGATACTGCTAGCCGAGCGAAAGCCGGAAACTTCCTTCATGTCCCTACATTATCTGGAACCAACAAGGATGAAGCAGACCTGCATATAGTCAGCTCCGAGCTCTTGGCCTTGAACAAGACCATACCTTACCTGACTGAGCTATTGGCTGATGCTACTACGCTGGTAGGTAGTTTATTTGACAATGATTTCACCTACGATGGATGACATCTCCTGTCAGCTCCTATTCGTGTGCCCCGATAGTCAAACAGTCGCTGATCGACTTGCGGCTGGAGTCCCTACCTGGAGATATCGCTACGATGGTAAATGGAGTCGATGCCTTACTTCGCCGGTTGCGGAATTGACATCCTATGCTTACAGCCGTCTTCCGGGATATATCCACCCATCCAGACCTCAGAGCGTTCCACGGTTCCGAACTTCCAATTATTTTCGACACCTACAATAAAACCATCGCCTCCAAAGCTGAAGGTATTCTCGCCAATTATATGCAAGGGGCATGGATAGGGTTTGCCCGGGATCCGGCCAATGGCCTCTCTAATTATGGATGGCCTCTGTACAACCCAAATGCTACCACTGTTGCTCAGATAGGTGGTTACTACAACGAGACAGGCGTGTCGTTCATCTTAGGCGAAGATCTGGACGACACTTGTGGCTCCCAGGATATATTGGGGCAGACCATAGGACAGTTAGGTGCCTTGCTAGGACCGGGAGGCAGTTCAGTGCTCATACCAGGCTCGGGTTGATCTAATTTCTAACTGATTACTTCTGCACTTTTCTGTATTCGTCCCTCTTCTATTTGCAATAAAGTCCATTGGGTGGACCTAGACACTTCTAGTTCCGCCAACAGCTTCTAGTACTACCACGTGTGAGAAGAGCCGCCTTCTGACACCAGGCGGAGCACAGCGGCGCATAGCTCATACTGTATATGATTGGCTACCCATGATAAAGATCATTTTTCCGAGCGAAACGCTATCAGCAATGGAGATTGGATTCATAACACCCATTCAGAATGGCACACAAGCAATACACTCTCGGGATTAACCAAGTTATTTCGAGCCTGGCCTTCTGGATACTTAGGCCAGTTAACATTCATTCCACCGCCTTGTGCCGCACCATTCGACGACCGACCAAGGAGCCGAACAATGGCACCACCTCATGTATGAGTTTATGTCCATATATCTGATACCTTCTGAACTCAATTCATTGTCGTATCTCGTCGGCGATGATCCTTCCTTGTCTTCTGTCTCTGTCTTCTCTTGGCCTGTTGGTTATCGCAGAACCTGCAGGACTCAATGTCCATACACAACAGGGCGAAGTCGTAGGTTCCCAACTCTCTCCGACCGTTCGCCGCTTTGCGGGCATCCCCTACGCCACTGCAAAGAGGTGGGAAGCTCCCGAATTTCCACCTCACTATTCCCAGCCATTCAAAGCTACACAGTTCGGCCACACATGCCCTCAGCTGAATGAGCGCGGCATTTTCGAATTTGCTCAACTGGTCGGCGACACCGATGCCAATAGGACCATAGTCGAGTCGGAAGACTGCTTGACTCTGAATGTCTGGGCTCCTAGCATTAATAGACAACAAAATACCAGCGTCATGATTTGGACCCACGGTGGCGATTTCGCAGATGGGACCGTGCGTGGATTTGTTCAATTCCATCCATAATCCGACCTCATGAAAAGATAGAGTGATTCCTCAATCTATGACGGGTCTACTTGGGTTACAGATTACGACGATGTTATTGTCGTCACATTCAACTACAGGCTGAATATTTTAGGGCAGCCAAATGCGCCACAACTTTCAACTCAAGACCATTCTCAAAATTTTGGGCTCCTAGATATGGATATTGCTATCCAGTGGATCTACGAAAACATCGCAGTATTTGGCGGCGACCCGGAACGCATGATTCTGTTCGGTCAAAGTGCGGGAGGCGTTTCAACCGACGCCTACACCTTCATAAACCCGGCAGATCATCGAATCAAGGGAGTAATCGACCAATCCGGATCGTAAGTGGCTCTTCGTATACTGCACAGTTTCTGAAAGTATTACACCTCTGCCAGGTTGAGCGTGCCTGTGACTGGAGCTGTTCTGGGCTACAGTGGCACTGACCCCACCTTGTGGAACAACATCGCGGGCGCCGTTGGTTGTGGTAATAGTGGGTGCACTACATAGCTCAGTCAAGAAGCATAACGTCTAATTTTTCTTAAGATACTGATAAAGCCCAGCTAGATTGCATGAAGAGGAAATCCTTCACGGAATTGATAGATGCTTCACGAAACACGTCCACCACATTTCATCCAGTTGCAGACGGCAAGTGCTTTGGGATGTGCTGGCGAATGCCCTGAATTAGTAACTTATTGAATTTGTTCAGGAAAAACCATCTTTGCTGATACCCGTGCTCGTGCTGCTGCAGGAAACTTCTCCAGAGTTCCTGTACTGATAGGCAATACCGCTCAAGAAGGTGATATCTATTCTGCCCTACTGCAGAACCTGGGGCTTGGGCACACCGTTCCAGTATTGGTGGAATTATCGGCCGACATAACCACCCAAGTGAGCTCGTGGTTAAAACGATTATTACATTGTACTCATCGTATTTCAGGTCTTATTTGCCTGTCCGATCGCTGAGAGCGCCAATGACAAAGTCGGAAAAGTACCCGTCTGGCGGTACCATTATGCGGGCAAGTACCTTGACGTTTTCCTGTTTCACATTGCTCATATTCTATCTGCAGCCGTTTTCCCTCACACCATTTCTCTATACCCTACCCTCCGTGCTTTCCACGGGTCTGATCTCCGCATTATTTGGGGTACTTACCCACAGTCTGCTTCGGAAACTGAGATCGCCTTCGCGGGGTACATACGAGGAGCTTGGGTGGCATTTGCCCGAGACCCGGTGAACGGATTGGGCGACTATGGGTGGCCGCAATACCAGGGACCAAATTCCACGACTATTGTTCAGCTTGGCGGCTTCTATAATGCGACGGGAATGTCATTGATTAGGGGTGACTTGCTGGATTTCACATGTAACGCCACAGATACTTTGCTGAAGGTGCAAACGGAACTGAGTGCCCTAGTGCCAGGAGGCGGATTCTGATGTAATTCAGTGGATTGTATTTCGTTTTGCCGTTCACACTCACGAGCATCCGTCTCTAGTTGACGTTCTTATACAATTTATCGGCTTATTTACCTGTTTAATTGAGTCCATCCGAATTCTGATTTGTGCTCTCTCGGAACGGGGTCTGATTTTGTCTTGGATTTTCTCCGATGAAGGGTTACCTGTGAACGTGTAGATAGCGTTTCGCGAGGACACGATGTGTACGGAGTAGACAAAGCTGGGATGCGTGAGGCAGCCCGTCACTTAGTCCAGAACGCCAACCGACTAGTGGACAGCAGGTTGTGTAGGAACTTGAAAGCCTGCTTTCAGTCTAGTATCTTCCTGACTCGACGACTATAGCGACGCCCTCCAGTTATCGAGTTTGCAGAGCCGAGGGGACGGGCTTGTTGGGAACATCGCCAATTGCATTAGCGAAAGTTTCGGAGGCGCGAAACTCAAACGTCGGTCCTGATAGAGGCTTCCCCACTCAACGCCGATGGGTGCCAAAGGCCCAATTAAAGTAGTAGCAATACAAGGTTCTGACCCATGGTGGTCGGACCTGAAAGGCGGCAAGGCCAGCCACAATCCAGTGTTCCAGCTCAGGTCAGAATCTTTTGTGTTCTTGACGAGAGGCTCAGGTATTGAGTATTCATCATTCCATCGCCAAGTTCCAGATGCACCTACACCTCCGGATAGCTCGCCCAGCAGATACCCGAATGGTGAGTCGGGCTCGGTGTCTGATACAGCACTATTTGGGCTGCAAGACGTCAACTGTCCAGTGGAACATTCATGCGCATGGTCTGACGAAAGTTTCCATGCGGGTGCCATTGCTGAACCGATTAGTGGATTTCGCAGTTCCCTCCCTTCATTCGAGGCTCTGGCTGAGCGTCGAGATAGCCAGAGAAAGGAAGAACAACGTGATACAAAGTACTTGGATCCCCCCATCCATCCCGAGAGCTACATCAGAAAGCAATTATCGAGTTGTTTTCCGAGTGAACAGAAATGACGATCGGGCTGTGTTGTGTGTGCCGAGTCGGAGGCCGGGGGCAATGCTGAATGGAGAAAATGTGATTGCTTACCGCGATCCCCATTGATCGATCGCTCCTTTTATCTCCGGATAAACTAACGATAAATCTTGTTTATTGACTGGTCTTCGACTTCATGTATTCGACATTTTAGAAGGATATACCTCATTCTTTGGAGCTTAGAATACATTCATTCGCAGAGAACGAGACAAGCAGTAATTGGTTGGCGTGGTGGAATAAGGCACATTAATGGGCACGACGGCGTCAAAAGTGTACCTTGAATGCCTTGCTCAATAAGATGATATTCGAGTAGGCCTGTATAGCGTCTCATTTAAACGTGAAAGCCTGCTGAAAGTACAGATAAGACAGCTCGTTGTGTCCTGGATGCAGACGGCACTCAAGGAGAACACAGTCTGCTGCAAAAGATCTAAATTCAGGTTGAATTCAGACTGCAGGGACACGATGCCGCAGGCACTTGCGGGAACGGCATTGAGATCCTAGGAGATTCTAAGCGGCAAACTGGTTTTCTCAGAATGTCAAGTCTGACATTCTGTCCAGAGTAACGCACTCTTTTTTTTTTTCTGGCAGACGACTGAAAATTTGGGAGTTTCTTTGACCTTCTTCGGTTGAACTCTGGTTTCGGCCTGAAGCTCCCAAGGAGCCTCCAAACCTTACGACAACTGGTGGGTTTGAACTCAGGAGGCAAGATACCATCTTGAGAGGAAATAGTGACGCATCAGGTACAAGAGATAAACGTGGTTCAAGGCCCTTCGAGAGCCCACGTATAACAGAGTCCCTGATCGAATTACTCCCAGGAAACGCCCAAGCGGCAAGGTTAGGCAAGGCATTGCTGTACACATCAGTGATACAGAAACTGATATAGAAGTCACGGCAGAGCGTTATATTTACACTCTGAAAGCCCCAAAGTGTAGCTGCTGAGAATAGCCAAGCTGATACCAAGCTGTTGCTATCATGACAAGGCACAGCTAGACATAGAATTTTGTGCTGTCTACAGGAACACTTTGACGGACAGACAAGAGCGACATTGAAAACTGCGCGAGGCTTTCGTGACAAGATAAGGTGTTCCTGTGGAAGGGAATGAGGCATTTGTGTACGCCCAAATGTGCAAGTACAAGACCGAGCAGTTCTTTGCGTACCGGTCCAGCGGGACCAATTGAATTTTTGCAAACGATTGGCTGGCAAAATGAAAAGAAAACGTGAGTGAAAGGCGACTTCCAAATATGGTAACTAGGCACATCATGTGCCTGGGACATGTAAATGATTGCCTACGTTTGGCTGTTCCCAGCTTCAAACTCCCCCTCCCTCTTTTCCCAGCCAAACTCTTCTGCACCACCATCATCAACGGCGACGAGCAAGGCCCTCTCCTCATTGCCGTCGATTCACGCAGCAGCTAGGTCTCAACAGGCTGCATATCAACGACAATGGCTCGTCCAGTGACCGCTGCTTCCTCACGGCCATTCACTTCAAGCGGTTTACGACCGACAACCGCCGCTGGTCGCACCGTTGAATTCGACGATGGTCATCCCCAGTATTACAACGACTACGGCGATTATGATTATGAGGAGGAAGAAGAGGAAAGCGAAGATGAGGATGTGTTTGCGTTTTTACCCCCGTCAACGGCGGAGCAACAGCAGGAGCAAGAGAGGATGCAACAACTGCAACAACGGCAGCAATTCCATCATACAAGTTACCCAGCTGGATTTCCTACAGAAAAGGCCCCAGCATCGTCTGTCTTTGCCAACGCACCTCCAACGCCGCCAATTGCATACCCGTCTCCAACGTTCGACCCCTACGCCCGCTATCCTGCCGACTCTTCGCTTCCAACGCCAGGTCCTTCGATGACCACGCAGTTCAATTACTTACCGCCTCCACAATCACCACCTTCGACGGATTCTCACAAGCATGTGACTCAAGAGGACGAATTCCGCCTTCGACGACTGAATACTGCTCCTGATACCATTGTCTCCAATTTACCGACCACGGCCGATTCCAAGGAGGTCAGGATAGCGTTGCCCCCACCTGATCTAACTCCAAGTGAGAAAGAATTTGACCTCGAGATGGGTTCTTCGCGAAGTAGAGGCAACGGTTCGACACACCTCACCGATGCGTCCTCAGTGGAACCTAGTATCGTGGATGATGACGATAGCAGCCGCGAGGGCTCAATAAAGTGCGTTCTTTTGTACTTTCTCGGGCCCTATCCCTATGCTTTCTTCGCCTTCCCTTCTTTTGGCATCTTCTATGCTTCTTCAGCCCCTCCTAGTAAACAACTTTACGTCTCTGAACACTGGAGTAATTGCATGTCGAAACGATCCACCAACTCGTGTTGGCG
Source organism: Clitopilus passeckerianus (assembly GCA_944990035.1). NCBI lineage: Eukaryota > Fungi > Basidiomycota > Agaricomycetes > Agaricales > Entolomataceae > Clitopilus > Clitopilus passeckerianus. The sequence goes on along the minus strand of CALYLX010000041.1, from coordinate 41,545 downwards.
CCGCTTCATCCCTATAATATGCTACATGCTACCCCCAGCCATCTTCTACCACGACGATGCCCTCTGAATTGGTGCTAATTCAACCTACCCCTTCTCTTAACAGAATGGAATTCGATTTGGATGCCATTGACGAGGAAGATAGTCCATTCCCAGAGGTTCGTGCCTCTGTCTCCAACATTGATGACCCAGAGATGCCAGCCATGACATTCCGAATGTGGTTTGTTGGGCTGTTTTTATGCATGGTCTCCAGGTAACGCACCGACTTCTCCGTCCATCTACAACCATACTAAGAATCTTGGCTAGTGCTCTTAATGTCTTCTTCAACTTCCGCTCGCCTGCACCAACCGTCGTTCCGTTGGCGTTGCTTTTGATATCATACCCCTTCGGCAAATTAATGGCCTTTTCGTTACCCATTACCACATACCGGATACCCATTCCCCACCTCCCCTCGCGGATTCTACCGACGATAACTACCAAAACGTCGGGAGTCACCATTTTCTTTATCAATCTTGTCAGGCCCCTCACATACGACCGGACGTTTGAATTCTCGCTAAACCCCGGTCCTTGGAATATCAAGGAACACGTCCTTGTCTTTATCATGGCTAACGTCGCTGTTACCAGCCCGTACGCTCTCAATGCCGTCGTCGTTTCGGAGAAGTACTATGAGATCCAGTTCGGATACTGGTTTGCGCTTACCCTTGTACTGGCAACCCAGCTCACGGGTTTCGGTCTCGCTGGCATGTGTCGTCGATTCTTGGTTTGGCCAGCTAGCATGGTGTGGCCCCAGAACCTGGTCGCGTGTACCTTGTTGAACACGCTACACGCTGAGGACGAAGATGATGGTATCGGCATGATTATTGGAAGGGTTAGTGGCAAGGGCATGTCCCGGTACAGATTCTTCTTGATCGTCATGATTGGCAGCTTCATATGGTGTTTCCTTCCTGGTAGGTTATGATGGCGGCGCATTGGTTTACTCGAGGCTAATAAGACTTTCAGGATACCTCTTTGAAGCCCTTTCGGTCTTCTCTTTCATTTGTTGGGCTGCACCGAATAACGTGCCCGTCAACCAGCTCTTTGGTGTCCACTCAGGTCTTGGCATGAGTGTTCTGACCTTTGATTGGACTCAGATCAGCTGGATCGGCAGCCCTCTTATGGGTACGTCCACGCGTTTTAACTGCGCTTCTTTCACATGCTCATCAGAATCGTGATCCAGTCCCATGGTGGGCAGAAGTTCATATCTTCTTTGGATTCGTCCTGTTCTTCTGGATCTTGCTACCAATCCTGTACTACACGAATGTGGGTGTTTATGTGTTCATGCTTTATACCGAATGGCCTGTTGACTCGGGACGCATATAGTCATGGTCCCTCGCTTATTTCCCAATTACGGGCAATGAACCGTTCGACAAGTTTGGCAAGGTCTACAACATCTCTAGGGTGCTCAACAAGGATGATACCTTTGATCTTGAAGCATACAAAGCATACTCGCCGCTCTACCTACCGGCCACCTATGCGATGACCTATCTTCTAGCCTTTACTCTCAGTACATGCGTCATTGTTCATACTGCGCTGTATCATGGTCGGAGCTTGTTGAACGGTTTCAAGAGGATCAAGGTTGAGAACGACGACATTCACGCCAAGCTGATGAGGAACTACCCTGAAGTGCCCGATTGGTGGTATTTCAGCGCGTTTGTTCTCTTCTTCGGTATCGCTGTCGTAGCCGTTGAGGTATGTTAAGCCTTGAAACCCCGGTTGGAAATAAGCTGACGCATTTTATCAAGGTTTGGGATACGAAAGTTCCTGTCTGGGCCCTCCTTTTCGCTCTGATCCTGCCCGTCATATACGTTCTACCATCCGGTTTCATCTATGCCATGACCGGTCAAGGTGTAAGTATTCAATTAATGTGTCCGCGGAGTGTCAATGCTCATTTTGGCCTTAGATCACTCTGAACATCCTTGCCCAGATCATTCCAGGCGCTCTTCTCCCTGGAAACCCACTGGCTAACATGGTATGCTTGTAGCAGCGCTTAGTTATTTAGAAAGATACTGAACCTGTCGATAGGTCTTCAAATCTTATGCCGTGCAAACGCTGAGTGAAGCGACCTCCTTCACTCAGGACCTGAAGCTTGGACACTACATCAAGGTCCCTCCCCGCGCAACATTCCTCGTACAGCTGGTTGCTACCATTCTCGCTGCTTTCGTTCAAATCGGCGTCAAGACATGGATCTTCACAAATATCCACGATATCTGTGACCCCAACCAGGAGAGCCAGTTGACATGTCCTCACAACCAAGTCTTTTACACAGCATCTGCCGTCTGGGGTCTCATCGGGCCTAGTCGACAGTTCGGAAATGGTTCCATCTACCACCCTCATCTATATGCGATGATTGTTGGCGTTTTCCTTCCGATTCCCTTCTGGTTCTATCAGCGCAAATACCCCAATTCCTGGGTGCGATACATCAGCACACCTGTCGTCCTCAACGGCGTGTCGAGCATTCCTCCTGCTACTGGAATCAATTACTCGTCCTGGTTTGCTGTTGGCTTCATCTTCCAGTACCTCATTAGGAAGAAGAATTTCGCATGGTGGAGCAAGTTCAACTACGTTATTAGTGCTGCTCTAGATAGCGGCACTGTGATATCACTCATCGTGATCTTCTTCACGTTACAGGTATGTTTCAATAACATATGCACCAGAGCGTTGAGAACTGATCACTTTTTGCAGTTCCCTAAGAATGGAACTATTACCGTGAACTGGTGGGGCAATTGGATCCACCGTCAGAGTATGTCCTTGTTCGTCTTGGAGTTGGCTGCCCGATACTAATGGTTGACCAGATGCCGATTGGGCTCGCAAAGCGCTCCTTAAGATACCTGAAGGTGGCATCATCCCTTACGGTCCCCAATAATAAAAGAACAGACCCAAACACATCTTGTAACACCTGCCTCCCATTCTTCGTCAAAATCTTCCTGCATCACACATTCATTTACATCACACTTCCCCTACTGCTTTCAGCCGTCCACAATGTGGACAAAGCGATGCATTGATATCGCCCAAACCACTTGCATCTGCATAATCCGCCCACGCAATGCACCCTCTCCTCTAGAGCATATCCAAGCACTTTCTCCCGTTTTATACCTTTCTAACTCGGGATCTCATTTATCTTATATGTACATCCTATTACATCTCTCCACCCCTTCCTCCTCCTGAGCTTGCTTGGATCTGATTTTTTACCCACATCGATATATCATACCAATCTGTATTAGGTACTTTTTCAAAGTGGGGCTCTTTTGCGGTTCCACTACAAGGAAATAGAAGAAATTTATGGTCATAATTGGGTACCCTTGAGAAGATTTGCTCTGGACAAGGTCCATTCAAGCGTCGAGAGTTGTCCAGGCGTTGCAGCTTGCCTTGGCTGTAGTAGACGCGACGTGTTGCCACGTGATCCACCTTATAATTACCAGCTTCTTGCCACTACCATCGTCTTGTTAGCAGCCTTAATCGCACCTCTCTGGGCTGGAGTCTCGAACCCATCAATGCTTTCCCGGTTTGCCAAGTTATTCCTCGCAGTGACCACGATTCTTGTGCGTAACTGGCTGGAGTTGTAGTCATTAATGCCGTCTCTGAACAACCACAGTTTCTAGTTACTACCCTGAACTTCATTCATCCCAAAGCCCTCTCGTATTTCGACCCCATCACTGGACAAAGGTTCGAGGAAGGTGGCTCGGAGCAAGGGAGCCCCTTTCCGGCGGATGGCTCTCATATTGCGCTGGAGGCTATCCATGGAGGCGTCATCATGCCTAAGCTAGGGAATGCAACGGCCAAGGCGGAGCTTGGGCGCGCTACCTGGAAGTTCTTGTGAGTGCACGATCCATCTCTAACTTTCTTGGCCATGGACCTTATTTTGCGTAGACATACCATGACCTTGCGCTATCCTGAAGTAACCTTGTCTACTTCTCTCGCATCGACTCAGAGCTGACATCTGATGCCTCCAGCACCCAACAAAAGACGAACGGAATGCTCTCGGCTCTTTCTTCTTCCTCGCATCCCGTCTCTACCCTTGCGGAGAATGTGCTGAAGAGTTCCAACAGCTGCTCAAGAAGTATCCCCCACAAGTACGTGTCCAGCATTCCACTCGTATTCAGCAACTCAACAGCTCCTGGTTAGACATCTTCTCGACGTGCCGCCTCCCTGTGGCTATGTTATCTTCACAATCAAGTGAATGAGCGACTCAAAAAGCCTGCCTTCGACTGCACACGTCTCAGCGAAGAATATGACTGTGGATGTGGTGACGATCCCAAAAAGGCATCTAAGGAAGAGTCAAATGGGTCGACCATTAAACCAGACGACTCAACACAGGACGACCTCACTGGGGTAGAAATGATTAAAGGGGGCAGGTAGTCTTCTGAGGCCGTCTTCGGGGCTCACTCATAGGGTTGTGCTTGCATTTACGGGATATACAGTGTATCCACCATCTGCCTGCATCTGGGATTGCTCTTCGAGAGCACATCTGTAGGCTAGAGGTCGGATATCACTCACAAACCATTTCTTGCTATCATTCGGCAGATACACCCATTCCCCGTACACCGAACATGGGGTGCAAAGCACATTGCACATCGATATCACTTCGGATTCAAGTGGCAGAAGCTAGGATTTTTAAGTTGATCTAGAGCACGGATAGTATTATTGTATATGTATACAAATGAACTCATCGAATTACATCGAAGCAAAGCCCGGAATCTCAACCTGAAAATACACACTATTAAATGATGCACATAGGCTAAACGAAACCAACGATTTTCAACATTCATTCTACACGAGCTTGACGAGTCTGAAACTAGTTAGAGCATAGAAGCGACAATAAAGTTGAAACATACTCGTCGAATAGGCTCTTGAAGAACGCCTTCACTTGGTTATGGTCGTATTTGATGGAAAGTGGAAGAAATTGTCACCCCCATAGGTTCCCATGATCTCTGCATCAAATGCGAAGCCGCCTGCTACCGATTTTCCAAGTTCCCCCGTAACCGTCACGTCGGTGACATCGACCAATTGTTCCATGCCGTTGAGGATGCTACCCCAAACCTTGAGTAGTTCCAGATCGACGGCGTCGTACACCTCTACACCGATTCGACAGCTTTCTCCGCATCGACGACGAGTTTCTGGGCTTCTTCAAGTGCCTTCTTGTCGAGATCGGTGGCTTTGCTCACCACCTGTCTAATCTTGTCAAGATCTTTCTCCGATGCACGAGCCTCCACTCCATTCTTAGTCTCGTCTCAACAGGCTTCAAGCCCTCAATGGCCGCATCAGCCATGACTTGTAGCTTGCGCAGGCCAGCGTCCAACTCTTTGGCGATTTCGTCGCACGTCACCTAGGCGGCCCCTTGTAGGATTTTGTTGGCTACACTGAGAGAACCGTCCGCAACGTCATTCGCTACGATGAGAGCCACCTTGGCATGGACTTGTTCATACCAGTGAGAATTACGACAACCGTTGATTTTTGTCCGATAGTGTTGATTTGGGACTGGAGAGAGTCTATCCTAGCCTTCGCCGCGTTGATAGTATTCTTATGGTCAAGGTTAACCTACGATGAATGTGGTACGATAGTGCCAAAGATACTGGGTGTCACTGAATTTATTGTGCAAGTCGCGTGTGGCTTTGTCAAGCTCGGTATGGGCGGCATTGAGTTTCTCATCTCAGCCCTTCCAATCTGAACCATGGCACTGGCTTTGAGATACTTACAAGGCCGAGATTATTTTGGCTCCACAACCGTTCATATTCTTCTTATAGCGTCGCCCTCTATAACTCCAATATCTATTCCTCAGGAAGCTTGCAGTACCGAATTCGATCCCTTTGTCAGGACTATCCCCTCTCGTTTTGACGTTGAACTCGACGAGCGCTTCGACGAGACATTGGATGAATTGACAGTCACTAACCACGACGAAGGTGAAAAGGACGGCCAACTTATGAGCTTTGTCTTTCAATCCAGCAGTCCTCGTGACTTCTTCACCGTTCGGACACACCCAGAGGCTGAATTACCTTTGTAGTGTATATAGAGGGGTCTTACTCGTTTCGTTCCGCCTAGTGAATTGGATTAAGTTCGTATATTTCATTTATTCGCTGTTGAATGTTCGCAGAGGTACTTCAAATGTTCAAATGTAGGCTTCCGGTCTAGGCCTATTTCTCCCCCATGAGATCGGAACCATCTCTCCTTTTCAAAGTTTTCTGAATGGGTAAAGGGACACTTTTCATAAATGTGCATGGATAAACTAACAGTGTGCAGAGTTGTTGATAAATAAAACGGAAGGTAATTTTCATCGTTTACGCTTCAAGGATGATTGGTCCTTGCAAAGCAGTGTCTGCTCCAAACCAATGTGTTCCGGCGTGTCGAATTCAATGCCGAGATCTTCTCCAAGATTAGCAGCATCTTGTGGAGGTAGGACGTCGGTGGCAAGTTGCCAGAAGCTGAAAATAGTTGGCTTTGGGTCTGTGAGATATTGTTGGGGTTGTACATACGTGATGAAAACTTTTCTTCTCTTGACCCACTCTACTCGCCATTTTGTCCATTCAGACTCGACTAAGGCGAGATCATCCGCAGACATTAGAGGCGCTCCAGAACGTAATGGCTCAAGTCGCTGTAAAGCTGCTCCCACCTGGCAGGATACGTCCGAGTGTTAGCAGAAAACTCGGAGAGTTTGCAAATGAGAAATTGGTACAGCTTTCTCCGCGGCCGGAATCTGATCATCTAAATCCAGGTCGGTGGGTGTAGACTTCACTTTGCCGAGTTCTGGTCATCGCATATAGTCACGGTTCACAGGCGAGAGAGAAGCCGAGCTTAGTATACCTGAAGAATGCATTCGAAGATCTGCAGCAAGCGATTTGTTTTCTTCTTCGATATCTTTCAGCTGAGTCTCCAGGCCAGAAAGCTTTTCGGGAGGGAGAGTATCAATCTTCGACTGATTGGCCACAAAGAAAGTCGTTTTCCCTTCGAGATGAGGATAAACGAACGCGCATACGACTATATGCGTGTAGGTGCTTGCCATAAATCTTCTGCACAAGTTCTCCCTTCTCGGCAAGATTGAGCAGAATTTTTTGAGCAGCTGTTTTTGGTACGGCGCCTTTGAGATTAGCAGCGACATCGACAGCACCGTACGGCCGATTCATCTAGTGGACGTGAGTGGCCGTTGATAGCTGGTTGTATGCTCGTTACCCGTTTCAGATATTCCAACACTTTGTCCTCGGCTACAGAACAGTTGAGCACACTGATATACGGAGAATTGCTCGACATGCCCTCTTTACCCTTCAGCACTGGTACTTTTGCATCAGTTTTCGCCACTTTGGTCGCCATTGTGGTAGATAACGTTCAAAGGACGCGTCTTGCATGTGACCGTGAATTTACCCACGGGATTTGCCGTGAAGACACGCACTCGGCTAGCCGGACCAAAGATATGGACCGGAAGGAACTCCGAGTCGACCATTGGTGGGTAATGACGATTCAGTGGTAGCACTGCAGCACTCAGCTTTACATTCCCTCTCTTCGACGACTTGCATGAGCTTGTGCTGTTAACAAAAAACGCGGATGAGTCCAAATGTCTCCAGCTCGAAGCGAGACAAGCAAAGTTTACAATACATCGTTCGTTCCGGCCTGGCGGGTGGAATTGCAGGATGTGTGGTATGTGCACAAGACCCCTACCCAGATCCCAAATTCTGACAAAGATGTAGGCAAAAACTGTGGTAGCACCTTTAGATAGGGTGAAGATCCTCTTTCAAGCTTCAAATCCAGAGTTTCAAAAATACACAGGTATGCGATTGTCCGAGGTTACTGTTGCGTGCTATTGGTAATCTTGTTCAAACCTTAGGCTCATGGAGCGGTGCATTCCGTGCTGGCACGGAGATATACAGGCATGAAGGTACTCGCGGCCTCTTTCAAGGTCACTCAGCAACTCTACTCCGTATATTTCCCTATGCCGCTATCAAATTTATGGCCTACGACCAAGTGCACTACGTATTTGCAAATTTTTCTTTGCCTTCTCTATCCAGTTAACAAAAGACTTAGATCCTTATGCCAACCAGAGAACAAGAGACAAATGCCCGTAGATTCTCAGCTGGAGCAATTTCAGGTATGATACACTCACCTACTTCGAAGTTGCCCAGCTAAACCCCGCACAGGAATGATCTCCGTTTTCTTTACCTATCCCTTGGACGTTATCCGGGTCCGGATGGCCTTCTACAAGAAGGCTGCCAACGAGCCACCGCCCCGCTTCAGAGAAGCATTCTGGCACATATACCATGAAAAAGCAGCACCAAATGCCACTCCGACAATAACCACTACCACTACCACCACCAACCGTTCAGCATTCGAAAGATTTCCAATGCTCAAGTTCTATCGCGGTTTCTCAGTGACCCTTGCAGGTATGATCCCGTACGCAGGCGTCTCCTTCCTTAGCTGGGGCTTCCTACGAGCGCGTTTCCTTCCACCAGATAAAACTGGTCACCGACCTCCAACCCCTCTGGCGGACCTGGCGATCGGTGCCGTCTCTGGGATGGTAGCGCAGACAGCATCATATCCTTTCGAAGTTGTACGGAGACGGATGCAAGTGGGCGGCAAAACACGGCCAGATAGGTGGCTGAGGTTGGGTGAGACGGTCAACGCCATCTGGACAGCGAGAGGGTGGAGAGGATTCTACGTTGGATTGTCGATAGGGTATCTAAAGGTCGTACCGATGACTGCGGTTAGCTTCATGGTGTGGCAGAGTGGCAAGAGGCTATTGGATGTATAGATGGTAGCATTTGTACTATATTAAATATTGTCTAATTGGAATCGGGAAATCGACTTACTCTGCGTGTGCGTCGTCACTCGACCGATCCTTGGGTTCTAGATACAATCGGCGCTATTGATAACCGTGTATTCCGAGAGCCTAGTATTGGGCCAGCAGACCCTGGAGTGGACACATGCCTGGGCATGACTGCAAAGAGAAAGCTTACTAACAACACGGACTCGTTCTTCCCCGCCATCGTCTCGTAATTGGCCCGGTGTACAACCAGGATTCCTGAGGAGTCTGTCTGTTTCAGACCGTATTAGCTTTTGTCTTCTTCCAAGTTGACATGGGTGATCGCAGGCAAGGCAGTTGCTCGAGAAATTTCGGCCATCATCCTTCTATCTGTCAAAAATGTTCAATGCTCCCGACGTATCTGTTCAGCGTCATAAATGAGCAATGGGCGCGTCCAATGATCTCTTGCACACGCGACTGTCTGTTGACTTTGCTCCAAAAGAATGCTCAGGATGACTTGAAGGCGGCCTAGAGTTTGCGGCCCAAAGCGTTAAATTCAAAGGGCTGCAACGGTAAGGGAATGACCGGCTGATATGTGGATTCGAGGGGTTTCACGTTGCTGGACTAGTCCTTCCTTGGAAGTGTTATCTCATGTACATCGTCTTTGCTGGTGTTTTCTTGTTGCACGTTCCTGTGTGTATGTGTCGAAATTAGATTCCTTGATTGAATCCAATCCGCTAATGTGTTATCTGCCCCTTTTGAAGTATGCCTAGCATGCGAGTCTCTCGGCCTGGTGGATGGATAGAGAGCACATTTCTCATTTTATTACCGGATGCAGCACATAAAAGTCCGTTACTATCGTACTTAGCTGCATGTATCAATGGCGCAGCGGTGAGAGCTCTGCATCGACGAGATAAGAAACGGGATTTATTCTAGAAGAAAAGGCATCGGATTGTCTGGTTTTGCGTCATGCATGATCATTCGGGCCGCGATCCTCGGATAGAATGGCCACTGAGCCATGCAGAGAATTCGGCTACTTATAGCCTAGCAGGAGACCAATGACAGTCCAAGTACTACATGTGCGTTTTCGTTTACAGAACAGAGCAGCTGCTTCAAAGGACGGTAGTGTTGCCAAGTGCGATCAAATGATCCTCGTCGCTAGACAAGGCCAGGTATGAACGGAACAGGCCATTCTTGACAGCCACGGATGTATATCCGCGAAGATTTCCTATTCTAGTTGGAGAGGACCAAGGTGGAGGGATATGTGGTTTAAACGAAGCATTCGTTTACAGTTACAATCAATCCCAGGATTCAAAGCTCTCAGCGCATTGAGACTGATTGGACCTAGGGGAGATATGTCCAGGGGCATGATACCATGGGGTGCAATACGCCTTGCCCCTTAGACTTGCTATACAGTATGGTCTGATTTTGAGAGTGGAGCGTGAGGTGGGGTGGCAGATGTCAACAATATATCAACATGAAGTTGACAATGTTCGCCAAGAAATTCCAAAATAACAGGGGACTCCGAGAACCTGGCTCTGTGCGGCCCGGAGACAGACAAACTCTTGCCCAACCAGAGCACAAGATGAATAAGATTATACATTGTTTTACCAGGTCCCGGTGAACGAAGAAAACCATCAGGATCAGTTCCATAGACACGCCAGGGTAGGGTAGAGACTCATCAGAAGGGACGACGGTGGATGTGGTTGAGATGCAACAGTCGTATTTTGCGCACATTGTGATAGATTGTGGTCACCTGGGGCGGGTTCCATCGGTAAGTGCCATAATAAGCAACTAGTGTTCAGAACAAGTTAGTTTTGATCTTGACCACATGAGCTGCCTGAAATGCAACGACCTCCTCAGATGACATTCTTCTGGTACAGATCCTGCACAGCCAGGACGCTTCTATGGTAGCATCACAACACCGCCACCTAGTATACTGACCGTCTCATCTGGATCTTTCGAGGTGAACCAAGGACGTTTGACATCTTCTAGCGCATTTCAGGGGATGCTGCGAGTCCCGAGTACCCGAGTTGGCTTGGTCATTGTGTCAAAGCCAGATAGAGGACCTTGTATTCATTGTGATTGCATTCTTAGATAGCGCGGCGATAGGCTGCATAGTGGAAATAGATGCCAGATAGATGAGCACACAGTGACAACGATGGCCTTGGAGATGCAAGCGCATGATTTAAAGTCGGTCATTCGGACCTGGGCTTTCTGAGGAATCGGAGAACAGAGTTTTGAGTGTCTCACTACCCCTTGAAAGAGGAGTCACTTACAGCCGTTTGACACACAGCAATGGCGTGAGTTCTGTGCTCGTTGTGCAGTCCAAGACGAAGTTTTTTGAACGACGTCCAGCGACAACAGCTGTCGAAGGATTTGGTGCGAAGTGAGCGGAGATGTGATAAAATTCGGGGAAAAAGTGGTTTATTTTGGAATTGCCTCCAAGAACGGCAAGAGGTGGATTCCCTGATCGCCTCTGTTGTGACACCGAAAGCCTCTTGCCCTTCTACCACCACCATCTTTCAGCGTAGCTGAGCTTCCTCTCAACGCCTTCCTGGAAAAGGACTAGCGGTGGGAACGCGCTGAAGGCGTACATATCAGCCTGGCAAGTTTGAGACAGGCTACGCTACAATAATCTCGGTCGCGGCCAAACCCCCACACGTCTCGCAATTCCTCACTCAACCGGCCAGATATCGGTGACAAGAATTTAAAAGCCCAACCTTGAGTGGGCAAACTACATATCAATGCCTGTGCCCCTTCGGAGTTCAGCAGCACAAAGAGCGGAGGCAAAATACAATGTCACAACAGACTGTACGTCATGTTGACTATTGCAGTTTATTGGAAAGGCTCACGTTTTGGCAGTCCCAAGTTTAGGACTTCACTCTGCCGCCGCAACAGGCAATGTTGGACTAGTGGAATATGCTCTGGACCGAGGGCAACCAGTCAACTCCGTACTTGATGGCGTTCTGCCTCTACACGCTGCTGCTGCTGGGGGTAACGTGCAGGTTGTGAAACTGTTGATTGATCACGGTGCGGATGTGAATGCGCCAAGGTGAGTAGAACGAACTTGCACTCTTTCTGAGTCACTCATAGTATCCGGGCAGGTTGCCGCGGCGTTATTCCAACGACAAGAATAGGGACTCTTCAGCACCCATTGTTGGTACTTCGGGCTCCACACCATTACATTTTGCAGCGGCAAACGGAAATTATGAAGTAATCAACCTTCTCTTACTTCGCGGTGCGCATGCCGACCGTGCGGACAAGTACGGTGTTACTCCTGCAATGTTGGCCAGGCAGAATCGTTGGTTGGAGTGCGCAGACCTTCTGCGCCAATGGATGGTCAACAAGGATCGCGATCTCAGAGAGCGACCTGGGGGTGCGGACGATCGGCTTCGACAACAAACTCGTGTTGATTCCGGCGGGAATGATGACCCACACACCTCTTCCCTGGCTCGTAGGCGCCTCCATGTGAAGCAATCTTTCGACACAGCACTAAGTCGGCTGAAGCCAAGCTCCTCCGTGTCAATGAATCCCACATCCACGCCGCCCGCATCTCCCTCAAGGCTCTTCGCCGACACTCCCGATTATCCTACCAATTCCACTGACATGGATCGTCCCGACCAGAATGTTGCCGGTCAACGTCGGCCATCGTTACCACACATCGTGCAACCGTCCCTGATATTACCTCGAAGCAGAAAAACCTCAACACCAAACATCACTGGGACCAATACTCCACAACGACCTGGGTCGTCGGGAGGACTTACAGAAAATACTGATCAAGAGTCTAATCAGGGCTCTGCGAGGGGAACGGGGCCGCGAAAACTTGGAAGCAAGCTATCTTTGATGAATCTATTCAAGAAGTCGCAGAGTAGCGAAAGTGGCCAGGTTTCTGATAGCTCGTTATCCCTATCCTCAACTACAGGTGTAAATCCGCCGAACCCCTCTACCGGGACTTCTTCAGCAGAACCTACTGGCTCTGCTTCATCCATACCTCGAATGGCCGCAGCACGAGATGCACTCGACGTTGATGTAACCCCCCAACCCCAAACCTCGCCCGAAGCATCAGCGTTGACCCGGTCGCCTGCCCGACCACCACCAGTACCTCTTGCTGTTGATTTACACAACGCGATGATGTCTCAGCGGCAGACTCAGTCACAGAGATCGCCATCTCGAGACCGATCAATGTCTACTGGTGCTACGAAACCAGGCAGTAATCAAGATGGCATAGCAGCTTCTGCTCCTTGCTCCTCACCTCTAGCCCGTATGTTCCGATCCAAGAACCATAACAGGGACAGATCGGCTTCAGGAGCAAGCCTGGGAGGTTATAAGGAAGAGAAGTCCTTTGACAGTACATCCACTGGTCAAGATGACAGTTTCGACACGGCCCAAGTCCATTCTCCTACAAAGCCAAGCATACTCAAATTGCACGGCCGTTCACCTTCGGGTGGCCCTCTTAATGGTTCACCCGGACCACGGGCACTGCGATTCGACTCTTCATCAACGAACGGCAGTAACAGAAGCAATTCAGGGTACGGAAATAACGCGAATCGCGGTCTTAGGATTTGCAATAGTGCGGGATCTCTCACGAGATACCAATCTGTTGGCCCCTTATTGAACGGGGGAGACTCAGACGATGAAGATTTCGGCGAGGAGAACGGACCGCCTGTGCCTTCCAATCCGCAGAATTACAGCGAGTGTCCTGCTCTCTTGGAAATTGATGAATTCAACCCACCAACTCAAGCTAAATCTCCCCGAATCATGTTGCTCACAAGGGATCGAGGGCTTTCCATAACCTCAGCTTCGGATGTATCACTTTCCCCTATATTGGCGAACGAAGAACGCGTCACTTCACGATTGGATATGTTCCCATTCGACATCAACAAACCACCTCTCTTGGAACCAGATGAACCAGAGGCTCTGGATCCTAATCACTTGCAGGTCCCCGATGATGTCGAGGCTCGTGGTCGAGGCGATTCTGTCAGCAGTGCCAGCACAGTGGACAGTCAGAACAACCCCGCACTCAGCATGAGCGGCACGACAAGCGGAAGTGGGGGTAGCGATACGATAAACACGCTTTTGCTGTCTCCCGACAACAGCGCCCTTCCTATTCCTACCCCCAATGTACCGACTAATGGAGTGAAAGAGTCCGAAACAACCCGCCTCACTCCACCGATCACCCCCGATTCCAAGGCAGCAAGCAAGACCTCTCCCCGGCGGACGCATGTTCCCCCCGAAATTAACATCGACTCTATCTCATCGCATGCTCAGGCGGAGGCCCTTGTGCAGAGGACTCAACAGGATATCTTTGATATAGCAAGTTCGAATGAGGTTACTCCTGCTACCTCTAACATAGGGCTTTCTCCACTCAGCGCAAGGCTTGCCGCATATGGCGAGAGTTTGGCATTGGAGAGAAAGTTCCGCGAGCAGAAGTCGACCGGTGCGCTCAGAACTTCCAACAGATCCCGGTCCCCACATAGCCAGGCATCGACATTGCCTGAAATTATTATGACGGAGGATGGAGGAATTCTCAATAGTGGACCTGTGACAAGGAACGGTGTCGGCCGACAACATAGTCTTGAACAACGACCTGGCCAACCCAGAAAGAGCCCTAGGCCGAGAGCTCCTAAACGACCATCTACTGCCGAAGGAGGTGAGATTATGATTTCATTCAGTCACAAACCTCACTGACTGACATTTACCCAGTTACTCCACGAAGAGAAGACCAACTCTTCTTTTCCCGTGAAGGCTCAGGTCGCTCAGGACATCATGTGTCACATTCAGCCTCGGGCTTCCCCACGTCGCCTTCCAGCAGACTGGCTTCCTTCCGAGATATCAATGATACCCTTTGGGGCGAGCGACAAGCTGTTTCGCCTCCAATCGTGGATCCGCCTCCTATCTCTCGCAGCTTAAACATTGCGTCAAATATGCCAATGCGCTCGCGCACCCCTGTGGGTCCCCCTGAAGGGCAGCTCAGTCGCATAAGCTCCTTGGACAGCCCCAACCTTTCCACTGAGTTTTCGCCACTGGCCCGCGTCACCTCAACACCTCTTGTCCCATCGCGTACTGCGAAATCGTCAGTGAAACTAGCGAAGATGGGGTTCCCAGCGAACTCAGGTCAGGCTCCCCTTACACCAAACAAGAAACCATTCAGCTTGCGGGGCATTGTACAAACACTGAAAGGAAAGCCTTGATACCCAACGTTGTCTTTGTTGTTCAATTATTGTGCGCCCTCATCTGTACCCATACAACCATGGTCCATTTTTGTATCATTGTATTACCTGACTCATTCTCTTGATCTCGCCCACTGTACAGTATTACTGCTTCAGCATTTATTCTCTTTTTCCATCATGTTCTATTGCCCTAACAGCAATCTTGTTATCTCTCCATTATCCCTTTCGTTCATAAGTCTGTGTTTGGTCATCGGCATCTTGTAACAATTTATGTATGTATTGGTCTTCCGGCACCCTCAATGACTTGCATTGCACGCTTTGTATACTATACTGTTTATGGAGGCATCAGCTATATATTTATACCTACCAAATGTGTTCTGAAGGGTAGAGTTAAACTTTCGATTGCTTTTTGAGTGGCCCGGCTACTTGCTCTTTGAATGCCGGCATCATCTGGAGTAAATACCGCCAAATAACCTCCTTCCACCTGCCATTACGAGGTCAAACTGGGGAAGCACGCCTATAGCGTGCAGCACCCTGGAAGCGAAAGCAAGGCGACTTGACTGGCTTTCGAAGCTAGAACTTGGAGTTACCTCTGACTGTGGCGTAACGATCTCAAAAGATCCTCGAGAAATAACGCATTCTCAATGACCGTGACGCAGCGGAAACCACAACATCTTCCTGAGGAAGTTCAAAGTGTGTAGCCCCTTCGAATAAACCTCGAGGACCGTTCTGAAGGGTTGACAACATTTATTCATTAGCCGTTAACGAGCCAGGAGTGCAATATCAATGTGATGCTTGCTCATGTGACCTCACCCATACCGTCCGTATCAAATGCGCCGATCCAGTTTGCGAGTCTGAGGAGGGCGTCGACATATGCCCAGCATGTTTCTGTGCTGGTAAGGAGTTTGCGAATCACAAAAGAGGGCACCCCTATCGCGTTATTGTGAGTTGAGACGATTACGAACTCTCAGCCTGAATATTGACACTCTGCAGGAAATAAGCTCTTATCCAATATTCACGGAGGATTGGGGAGCAGACGAGTGCGCAGACCAGATATTTGCAGAACTATCTATATTGACGCTGCCATGCTCTTCTAGGGAGCTGCTCCTGCTGACTGGTATTGTCAGTCAGGGCATTGGTAACTGGAAGAAGATCGCCGAGCATGTGGGTACACGGACGAAGGAAGAGGTGGAAAAGCACTATAACGAGGTGTATGTTGATTCGCCCCATTGGCCATTACCGGTATGTCTACTTCCGCCACTTTCAAACGCTATTATAAAATTATCCCAGATAATGGACCGGCAATTTGACGTTGATCCAGACGAGTTCCAAGACCGCAAACGTAGAAGAATATCGGCCATGAACGCCATCGCTCCTCCTCCACCAACAGTAGCGCCGACATCAGCACCCGGAATTCACGAAGTTGCCACCTACCTCCCCGGCCGGTTGGAATTCGAGCACGAACTGGATAACGAAGCCGAAGACCTGGTCAAGGATCTAGAATTTGGTATCACCATGCAATATGGTGGGGATGAAATACCCGAAGATGAAGAAGACCTAGACATGAAAGCCAGAAAGAAATGGATAGAGGAGCGAAAATTAGCTGCAACAGGCGTACCAAACGGGGTTGTTCCGACGATGAGAGGAAAGTCAGTGGGCAAGGGTCCCATGATGGGACGTGTCAATGGCAAGAAAAACGGACACCGCGAAACGCCAAAGCCGGAGACCGTTCCAAAGACGGAGGAGAATGGAATCGTGAACGGGGAGGAGGAAGAAGAGCCGACACAGCCGCCACCGACAGAAACTGAGGAGTCTCTGGCATTCAAGCTCACGTTGATGGAGATGTATGCCCAACGGATAGAGAGGCGTGCAGAAGGAAAGGGTTTCATATTTAACAGGGGTTTACTAGACTACAAGAAGGTTAGTGCTGATTTCGGAAGGATACATGATCATAACCATTTTTCTCCACAGATGCAGACGAACGAAAAGAAGAGGACACGAGAAGACCGGGAGTTCCTGAATCGTTTGCGACCTTTTGCCAAGCTGCAGACCGCAGAGGATTATGAAGCCTTCGCAGCTGATATGCTCTGTAAGCCCATACTGAGGTCGCAGATTGTTACAAGTGTCACTCATTCCACACTACAGACGAGGTTATTCTGCGCAAAAATATCCAGGATCTCCAAGTTTACCGACGACTTGGCCTTAGCACAGTGTCCGACATAGACAAGTACACTGCCGATCTCGCAAAGAGGGTATGTCACGTTCACCGCCTTTTTAACCCTTTGGAAACTCGTGCTAATCCCGATACAGACTCAGGCTAAAGCCACCGCTCCTCGAGACCATGACCGATTCCACAGCCGGGCAGGCTCCCGATTCTCGGTTGGACCAGATGCACGCGCCTCCGTGGAGCGTGAAACCACCCCGAGGCTACCTGGTATAGGGCCCCCTCCTGCTTCAGCGCCTCCAGTTCGCCGACAACGTAAGTGTGAACTTGAGCTATCGTCCGGAAGGAGGCTGATGATACCTACTCAGCCGCTCCCCTTAACCTTGCAAATAGCCCCTCTCTACACCTCCTCACGCCTGCGGAACAGACCTTATGTTCTCAACTACGGATACTTCCTAAACCATATCTCGCTATCAAAGAAACGCTTGTTCGTGAATATGCCCGAAGAGGAGGCAAGCTGCGTCGACGAGAAGCCAGAGATTTGGTCAAGATCGATGTCAACAAGACAAGTCGTGTTTGGGACTTCCTTGTACAAGCAGGATTCCTCAAAATTACACAGGAACCTCAGCCGTCGGTCACGGCTTCAGGTTCTGGATCTGCTGCACCATCACTCAATGGCTCACCTGTGAAAGAAGCACCACGCTCGGTCCCAATGACAGCGACCTCATCGGTCACCAGTCAACCAGGTTCTGTCCATAGCATGAATACGACACCGAATCTCCCCCCTGCAATTCCTTCCTGGCCACGATAGAGTACGAATGTATTATCATTATAACGTTGTATTTATACGCCCTCACGCTATCGATATGGACTACTACTTAATATACCATTGATTTTGAACGGTTATAACAGCCTGACCAAGCGGGGTTGCTTGTTTGCAAATCACAAATAAACTTGATCGCGAAATGTACGATCACAAAATTTCGAACGGGGTCAATCTTAGGCCAATCTACTATACCTTGACGCCTTAGCACCTGTCATCGAGACTGCTAGGTATATAAAGCTAGCCTCTAACACGGACATAACCCAACGGAGGAGAAGCTGCTTGAAAACCCCACAAAAACATGGTTCAAGAAGGACATCACCATAGACCAACACTCAAGCAGGTACATTGCCCATTCTCTTAGATCGGCCAAGTTCTCTTATCATTTATGGGGCAAACAGAGCAACAAGAAGTTCAAGTCTAAGCATGCAACTAAATCTTCTCTAAAGGATGCAGCGAAAGGTTAGATCGCGCAGAAATGGCCGTTCTTTGAAGTTGCTGAAGTCGCGTTCCAGGCAAAATCCCTCGTGCTTCTCCAAAAGCTGGTGCCGACAACACATCTGCTCAACTACGGCTGAACAGGCGAAATACCGCAAAACAAGCGCAGGCGAAGAAAAGGACTGCGATCGTCTCCGCAACCCGTGTTTTCAATGGTGTAGATGGTGCACCAAGAATTGTTGCCGTCATTCCTTTATCTCCCGACGTGGACCCTAAAACACTCATGTCTGCAATTGCTGGTGCCCTTGATGTTGACGCTGAAGGC
Source organism: Clitopilus passeckerianus (assembly GCA_944990035.1). Classification (NCBI taxonomy): domain Eukaryota; kingdom Fungi; phylum Basidiomycota; class Agaricomycetes; order Agaricales; family Entolomataceae; genus Clitopilus; species Clitopilus passeckerianus. Next base: position 22,864 of record CALYLX010000041.1, on the reverse strand, counting down.
TGCCCACAGTCAGGAATATGGCGAATGAGGTACGAATATGCGTTTCTTGCTTGGTGTGCTAAGTCTGATTCACCCACTTTGATAGGGCAGAGAGATTCCGAACCTCGCTGCAATATGTGAATGTTCCCTACAGGAACTTCTACCAAGCACTAGACGCATGCAAGGTTGCCGATTACGTTGTTTTTGGTCTCTCTACCACAATCGAAGTCGATAACTGGGGTGATACGCTGTTACGAACCCTGCAATCCCAAGGTCTTCCCGAAGTTGTGGCTGTTGCTGCACCAAATGCTAACTTAGACAGCAAGTCGCGCCCTGGCGTCCTAAAAACATTGCTTTCATTCATCCAATACTTTGTGCCCAGCCAGACGAAGGTCTTCGACCTTCAATCAAGTTCGGACACCTTGAACGCGCTTCGATCACTTTCAGAAGGCAGACCGACGGATGTTCGATGGAGAGAAGGACGGTCGTGGATTCTTGGAGAGTCGTCTGAATGGGAGGAAGGTACTCTGAAGGTTACTGGTGTTGCTCGTGGCGCAGCCCTGTCAGCAAACCGACTGGTGCATATACCGAACTTTGGGGATTTCCAGGTGGCGAAGGTACTGTACATACTCTGTTCTACCTCTCTTATCTCGACTAATTCAATTGACAATAGATCCTCTCCGCACCTGTGATTCGTCCTGGAAGGCATGGTAACTTGGGCAATATGGATGTCGAGCCTGCTGTCCTCGCAGAGCCGGATCAAGAAGATGCTGACTCCTTGGTGTCGAGCAACGATCCTGACGATCTAGCGAACGAGCAAACTTGGCCAACAGAAGAAGAAATGGCGGGGGCCAACCAAAACGAACATGGGTCACTACCGGATGCCACAAATGGCACAACGCCAAAAACCGTGAAGCGCATACCGAAAGGTATGAGCTCATATCAGGCAACCTGGATTGTCGAAGATGAGGACGATGGTGAGAATGTAGAAGGGGAGGTCGAGATGGAAGATGGCGAAGGGGAGAAAGAGGAGTTGGAAGATATGCCACTGGACGAAGAGATGGAGTCTGACGCTCCGAGGGACGTTGAATTCGAGGACCTTGATATGGAGGAGGAAGAGCGACAGTAAGTGCTTGGAAAGAGTGCATATTTTCAAACCGTTGACGTTTTCCTTCTTCAGGCTTAAATCCTGGAGAGATCGAAAGCGGGAAGAGGAAGACGATCTGCAGTTTCCTGACGAGATTGACACACCAAAGGATGTGGCTGCTCGAGTTCGATTCCAGCGCTATCGAGGCATGCGATCATTCAGGACCAGCCCTTGGGACCCTTATGAGAATCTTCCAAGAGAGTATGCTCGTATATTCCAGTTCGAGGACTACAAACGCACGGAACGCGGCGTGAGGCGAAGGGCTGAGGAGGAGACTGTTGTCGCTCAGGTTGGTGAATACGGGGTTAGTCTATCAATTTGCTAACACCTCTTCTTTAGCCAGGTACACGGGTCACTGTCTGGCTGAAAGACGTACCAAAGGAGGCTGCCAAGGATGGCCCGCTCCCCATCTTCTCTCTGCTCCAACATGAGCACAAGGTCTCTGTCTTGAATTTCACAGTGCAGCGAAATACAGAATACGACGGATCAGTCCGATCCAAGGTCAGAAATCACCCTTGACTTCTATAGCTCCATGCTCACAATTCTTTAGGACCCGCTCATTCTTTGCGTTGGTTCTCGCAGGATGCAAGTTAACCCTGTGTATAGCCAACATACTCGAGGCGGTGGTAAGGGTCCCAACAACGTACACAAATTTGAACGCTATCTCCGTCATGGTGTGACAAGTATTGCTACAACGTATGGGCCAGTGATTTTTGGAGCGCAGCCTTGCGTCTTCCTGAGGGAAACTGCGGATACCCAAGGTTTTTGGTTATCATTTCAATTGACTACAGCCTATTGACGGTGCGTTCAGCTCCCGAGCTGGTGGCGAGTGGGACATTTTATAACCCGGATACCACCCGCATCATTGCGAAGAGGGTCATTATCACTGGTCACCCTTTCAAGGTGCACAGGAAAACTGCCACAGTTCGCTACATGTTCTTCAATCCAGGTGAGATCGTGTTTTTCCGATTCATCATTGTTTCTAAAATGGGACTTCAGACGATGTGCACTATTTCAAACCGATCCAACTCCACACAAAACACGGTCGCACCGGTCATATTCGTGAATCGCTCGGTACCCATGGGTATCTTAAGGCGCATTTCGATGGTCCTATTACGCAAATGGACACGATCTGCATGTCACTATACAAGCGTGTCTACCCCAAGTGGCCCAAACGGTGGGTTGAAGGCGAGCATGCTGCCAATGGAGGTCAGGTGGACGATGCTGCAAGCGCCATGGAGGAATAAAGTTTAGAAGATAAGCGCAGATGAGCGGCCCCACTCTATTGGCAGGGCGTAGACTCCACTCTGACAGGGCCATCTATCGATAAGATGTAGCTCACGATTGGCACATCTTCCGCAATGAATTATAGACCTTGAGAAGAGGGTGGCGCGATGAATATGTTGTGATCTAACTCCTGTATAACCCCCGTATATAAATAAAATTTCCGTCATTGACGTGTGAGGGTGATCGTGAAAGCACTATGGCTCCTCAAGTGCTTTGAGCGGTGTCCATTATCGGGTAGTATCACTAAAATCAGGCCGTCGTTGGCTCATTGGCCTTGGCCCTCCCAAAAATTGCAGATGATCTCGAAGACTGGTAAGTGGAACTTGAATGTGTTCGGCAGCGGAATTTGGATCTCGGATCTCGCAACTTCGGGACGCATGATTTGATCCGTTGACGGCTTTGCTCCTCTCCTTGAACGCTGATGGTGAAAACGCTGTTTCTTCACTTGTTGGTCCATATCGGCCTCTCTAAGCTGGCTCCGTTTATGGGGGCTCTGGAAGGGTATTAATCGCAACATGGTACCAAGAACGGTTGCTTTGGCCTACCTCATGATTAATTCCAGGGGCATATGCTGACTGCAGTGAATTCACGATGGCTCCACAATGACGATAATACGAGGCTGCACCCTGATTCCGAGTGGGGGTCGCTTGACGTCTTGGCAGCTCACATCTCCACTGCGTCTGTGCCGCCGGGTGGGCGCAATGAATCCCTGAGAATGACATTTGATATTACTTCAGATGTACAAGAGACTCTCAGGCTCTCTGGCACGACTCGCATGGCGAAACTGAGTCACTGTAGTCGCCTTACAATGGCGTGAAAGGACTTCCACTGGTGGCGAACGCCAGAGCTGTTATTTTTGGTCCAAACAAGGCGTGTTTAATCACCACGGTGTGATAAAAGAAGCACTCTCTTCAGTTAGACTTACGGCACCCTGAGATTTGGGTCAGGTTCTGGCTATTTCTATTCAATGGTAGAGGTCAGGATCAAAGCATGGGCCATCCTACCCCAGGTCTATGAAAACATCGATTCACACTCCAGAGTCTAGTGACCTCCCAGGTACAGGTGGCCTACGTGTAGTTGCGTTCTACGGAGAGCATATCCCGGACAGACGAGTCCTCCAGATAGCGACATCGCCACATTTGAAGGGGAAGATGCGTGCGTTTCGACGTATGTAGAAAATGATGGGCTTTCGAGCCGAACAAATCACGGCGGAATGTTTACTATTCTCCAGGTCGCCTGGCCCTGTATACGGAGGTCATCCGCTGGTCTCTATCTACCCAATCACCTTGTGAATAACTCATCAGGTCTTATGAAATTGAAGCGTGTTGCCGAAGACATCGCGGACGCACACGCAAGTTCCTTCCCCTCTCGCTCCAATGATATAATTCTCTTGATCTAGCCAATCAACTTCTAGCCAAGGTATTTCTCTCAAGTTTATCAATATAATTGTTTGAACACCGTCATAGAAGCCTCTCGGCTGAATTAATCAAAGGAAACATGCGTTTTAGCCAATCGTCCCCCATTATTCAAAGTCACCTACGTCACAAGGAATATCCAGGGAGGTCGGCTAGTCTCCTATCGGTCGAATTAAGACCTCCGACGTTGTCAAGTTGGCCAATCACGCATTGCAGGGGTTGGGCCGCCTTGACAGCATTCTAGACTTGTGGAGCGATGACGGTTTTCAACACTCGTCCCGCCCGTCGTTCCGAGCGCTGAGCACCTCGTGAGCAAGCGGTTATTCTATACCGAATTAGTGACCCTTTTCCCCAGTTGGAGAATTGTGTCGTGATAACCAGGGGAATTTCAGTGCGTTACCGTTGTTCATGGTAACACAATTGAAAGCAGATAAATCGATAGTATTGCGCAGCAATAAGTATGCTAGTCTAATTGATACAAGAATGGTATACGTGCAGTGTACAGAACCAAAGAAATATATGTATGTATAAGCCCCAATGTTCGAAAGCTGTAGTATGATACAAGAACCCCGTGAAAAGAGTTCATGGGAAAACACCAGAGAAAAGACATGTTCATGCGGATGATGAGTGGACGGCTGCATAGAGCTGACAAGATGTTAGAATCAAACATCTGAGCAATTGCTGGATGATTTTGGCGACGGTTCAAATTTATGCCTTCGATGAGACGGGTTGAGTAACATGTAGGTCATGTCGGGAACCGAATTTGCCTACAAAAAAACGACCAGGGTTAGGCCTGATGACAGGGCTTGCGCGAGACGATCAAGGGTCTAACCTTGAGCCCTTGCAGCGATGCCTCTATGAACAGCCGCAGGAAGTTTATGTGGGGGGATGTTGAGCTTGTCGAGGGCAGTCTGAGCGTTCTGAAGCTGATTAGCTGTATAGGACGCAAGTGTTTTCGAATAGCGTTGAATATCGGCAGTGTGTGTATAAGCCATCTCGATGAAGTGGTTGTTGGAAATCTGGAGGGAATGCTAATGGAATTGCCTGGAGTTTATATTGAATTCGGCGCTCCAGCGGTAAGATCGACCGAAGCCCATGATGGTATATGACGTCAAATTCACGTGACCTAAGGACCCTCGTTTTCGAAACAGCTCTGGAAGACATTACTCCAAAGGCACTCACCGCCGTTAATTCAACGAACCTGAACTCCGCCATATATATAATTACGCGTGTCGCAAGCTGCGAACTGCGTCAATAGATGAGATAATGATTACCGGCGTCGTCTCACTAACCTACGCAAAGATGACCAAATTCTACGAACGAAGTCTTTGACCCACTTCAATCCCTCGTCAAGCAATCCATCCAATCCCCCACGTTCATCCCAAGAAGGTCCATGGGATTCGGTGGCTGCCATGAACTTGAGCACGTCCTTCACCGTCACCAAACCGACTAGAACACCCTGGTTCTCGACCAGGATGACACGAGGGCTAAAAGTCAATAGCTGTCAACATCCGATGGAGTCTTGGAAAGAGTAGAGGAGCGGGACATACCCCAGCCGTTTGAACATTTGCATCACAATCTCCAATGGGAGTTCGGGAGATGTCGTCATTGGAATCTAAAAAGTATGTTCAAAACCATTCAGAAATCTGAAATATGTCTCTGAAATACGTACTGGGTTCACCCAAGGCCAGAAGCGGAGCCCATCCGGCCAAGCCGTTTCGAAAAATGCGGTGGCGGCACCTTCTTCCTCGATTCCAAATGATGAGACGTGCCGATCATGGACTTCCTCCTGCTCGCGGGGTGCAAATATACATTGGATGTCATCTTGGATATTCCTCGTCTTGCGGGCTCGGTCTAAAGAATCCGAATTGCGTCAATATCTGGGGTTTGAGGAATGACGGGTGGCGTACAGACCTATGACATATTGTAATTCCGTTCGCCCAATGTATCCCACGATTCCTTGTTTTTCTCTAGAAGACACAATGGGGAAGCCTTTCACATCACTTGAAGCAAGCATATCCTCTAGCCAACCATTTTTGTCAGTCAATTGATTTTTGATCAACGATATAATCTTTTAGCCGCACCAATATCCGCGATGGTCATTCCAGACTCTGTGAGTAGTGTCACTTCCGTTCTCATGACGGCAGCGACTGTGTGAGATCCACAATTGAGATCAGGTATCCAAAAATGTGACGCAAAGAGCCATACCAGATACACCAAATGCGTGGTCCTCTTTCTCCAGGTACGGGAAACCGTTAAAACGTATCATCTCGTCCGCAATACCAGTGGTGCCAAGGAAGTCCCCTACAGCTTTGGTCACGAGCAGAACAATCTAAGATGAATGTCGATCATTGTTTGTGTGGGGGGAGTTGGGGACACTTACCATAGTTGGAAGGATGTAGGTCAGAGCCCCAGTCAGCTCGAACATGATGATGACAACAGTGACTGTAATCCTCATGATTCCACTGACGACACCTGGTGAATAGGCTGGTCTGCGGTCGCTCTACTGACATACCTTAGCGCTGCTGCAGCTCCAAGAAGAGCATATGTTCCAGGAGTAATACAGGGGAAGTCCGGTTTACACACGGCGAAAATACTAGCCCCAGGATATGCTCTAAGAGTTTTGATCAGTGTTGAATCTCAAATTGGCAAATTTCGTCACTTTTGAAGAGCCTTGACGAGCATGCCGATCATCCGCCCGAATGTAGCACCGATAGCCATAGAGGGGACGAAAATACCAGCTGGGACTTTACATCCATAGCTGATAACAACCAAAGCTGTTCGGAACACGGTCGCAAGTATCAAAGAATTTGTGATGCGCCACTGCGAGCTTGTTCTGTATGAATAGTCAATTACTAGATTCGAATAACCAGAAGGGAAGTGGATTTACTGGCAAAGAATCTCAGCGACTCCACCGGCTTCGCACTCCCGGAAAAGTTGTGCCATCATTTTCGTCATGTCTTCTCGCAGGAATCGGTTGAAATAGTTGACCATAGCAGTCAAGGAAGCCAAGGTTACTGCTTCGGCTACTCCATGATTGGAGAGGTATTTTTTGCGGAATGCGGCAACCTGTATATTGAACTTGATGACGAACGCCCCGTACAGACCCTTGAAGGAATGGCAAGGATCAGTTTTGTTGGCATAAATCTAGCCTAGAAGGTCTCACTCCAAAGATCCCTAAGATCACGAAGAAAATGATTTCGAAAAAGTGCCAGTCTCGGTCGTAGGTAACCTGGAACAGTACAAGTTTGCCCGTCCGGAACGGATTTATGAGCTGTGAAGTCACTGATGAGCGAACGGTGTGAACGCCTATCTAAAGGAAGACCAACGGATAGGGTAAATGTTGCAACGAGTGCACACAGAAAACTTCGCCACATGTCCTTGACGTTATAGACGTGGCTCATTTCCTAGGAAGGGGTAAATGAAGTGAGATGAGCCGCTTCCTAGGAGTTCAGTCATGGGGAACTCACCTCTATGGAGAACAGGACTCCACCGACTGGGGAGCCGAATGCGACAGCTACACCAGCTGCGCTTGCTGCCAGTATGATTTCACGTTTCTTGGCTTTGGGACGGAGTGAGTAAATGGCTCGCTCAGAAAGAAGTTTGCTTACCTTGACTTCGAGAGAACCTTTTGAATAGGCCCGATATGAGATTTCCTATGCTGCATGCGACATGCACGGAAGGCCCTTCTTTTCCAACGGAGAGGCCGGATGCAATGACCAATGGCTGTCAAGGAAGTTCAGAATCTCGAAGCTTGTCTAACCATGGTGGGTAAGACAGACCAAGGTTATGCCCTTTATCACCACCGTCGCAAAACCGAGAAACCCATGCATGACGAAACCCGCAAGAATGCACTTGATCTCTGATATTCCGGAGCCGGCTGCGTACTTCGCCATCTTCTTGACCAGGTGTGCCGCTACAAATGAGAAGACAGCCTGTATGGCTTGTCAGTAAGCGCCCTCACAAATCTCCACTATTCATTGCACTCACGGCAAACATCACAAAGACAAACCATCTTCCGACCATGACAGTGCTCCATGGCCTCCACGAATCGCATCCTTCCACCTCTTCACCCTCAATTTCCCAACAGCAGAATTGTTGGTTCAACCACCACCCGTCCGAGCAGTACCCGAACTTTAGGTCAGAGAGCCATTCGGTTACAATGGATATCACGCCTGCGCTCAATCCAATGAGAACACCTGCATCCAAATGGCCAAAGAAAACATCCGTCAGTCCAGTTAAAGGGTCAGATTCTGAGGAACAACGCACCCGAAAGTGTAATAACCAACCAACTTTGGCCGGCAATCACAGCTAGTACAAGCTTCGACCAGAGTCCGCCCAGCGGTTCCTTTCTCTGGGGCTGCGTAGGGGCGTACGACTTCTCCGTACGTATTCGTCTGTTTCTCTCCAGAATCTCATCTTGGATCCAGTCTGTAATGCGCGCCAGATATTAAAAATTGGTCTTGCCAAGGCTTGAAGCGCGAAATGTGGATGTACCTATCGTTGTAAAGTCCTCATAGCGTCTGGAAAGAGTTCATCATGTTCAGTTATTCCAATAACATTTTTTTTTGAATACGTACTTGATCTGCACAAGCTCTTCATCGTCGAGTCCTCCAGGATGCATATGTTCTGGACAAGTTCATGAACGGCTTAACATTGCATTGACGTGCCATATCAGGGCGCGGTCTTCAAGCGTGGGAACCTTTCTCCCTTTCAAGGCGCTCCTGACATGGCATCGCTGTTCATTGCTGTCCAACCAGTTACGGTCTGGTTGTTTCGACAAATACCATCTCGAAAATACAGCCTTGATCATAAACGACCTGATGCTATCTCGTGATGGTAGCAGACAATATGAGGTATAACATTAACTAAGGAGAGTGAAGGTATTCAAGCCTGGGTAGCACGGCTCACCCAAATAACAAGATGCGATAAACGAAATAAACGACAGACAAAAGGTAAGATACCAGTTCGAGTCTACATCAACAGCGACAACAGCGAGGGGGTATAAGAAAGGTGTGTACATCCTCTTCCCAAGTGAAATCCTCCATCCAGCATACAATACCCCTTCCGAGTATATGGCAAGCAAGAATGCAACGAAAAGCTGCGGAGTTTGGGGCTGAACGTCCACTTTACATGCCACCAGGTCCTTGCGAGGCAATTCTCCGCTCGAGGTTACTTCGTAGAAGTCAGTATTATATCTTCGCAATCAATGAAAAAAGAACATACCGCAGAGTCTCCTCCTTCGCCAGCAACTGCTGAGTTTTCTCATTAATCTCACGCTGTACCCGAAGCTCGACCTCACGCAGCTTCTCCTCTTCTCGGCGCAGCTGCTCTTCCTTCAAGCGGACGCTCTGGTTGACAAGGTCCTCTGGCAGAACTTGGGATATGCTGTAAAAGTAGTTGACACAGGGGCGTCAGTAAGGCGCGGCTTCAGATGCGAGGAGAGCAAAAACTGACCGGTTATCCGTAACAGTCCTCGAGAGCTTCTCGGTACGGTAGGTTTCATACAAAACATCCTCGGTAAGCGCCTTCAAGTCGTTGAGATGCGTGCTGAAAGAAATGAAGCACGTTAGAAGTAACTCTCCCGCGGCGGCGGCAGTAACTTTATACTCACCCGAGGAGTGCTTCGCGGAGGCGGAGGAAGTCTGAGTGCTCGGGATTCTCAACCTCAACGATACCCCACGGATAAATCCTAGCGCGGACGGGTTCGCCATCGATTTCCACTTCTTCCTCTGAGCCTACAATTGCGAATGGAAGCAGTGCCTAGACGCCGTATCCGGATTAGTTGAAATGATGCGCTTTGAAATAAACTCACCCTAAGCTCCATATTATCCTGAATGGTCTCCTCATCATCTTCCTCAACGTCGTAGGGGAAGTTATAGATCGGAATGTCGTAATATTCAATATCTTCCATGATCTGTATCACACCGAGGAGGACCGAGGTCAGCTCAATAAACTTGAGGTTGCCACGTAAACGAAGGTGGCAAAGGTAGGAAACGTACGCGTTTCTTGAATGCTTTGAGTTCGGCGGGGGTCAAGGAATCTGAGCGGCCGATGACGGGGATGACATTGACGCGGGGGGAGAGTTGGCGCATAAGTTCAATATCGAGTTCTCTCAAGCTGAGGGACAGGAAATGGTGCAGAATGGATGCGAATAATTCGAGAGATAGAGGTTAGCGCTAGACCAAATTCGAGAAATGATGCGAAACATACGCATGTCCTCCGGGAGGGATGAAATAGAGTACAGCATGGACTCTGCTGTCCTTGAAGCGGGGGTTACGCTTAATTCTTGACTGTTCAGCCAAGATATCGTCGTATTGCCGTTCTAGGTAAGCTAGAATCTCTTGGAAACTGCAGGAATTTAATAAGGTTCATCGACACGTAAGAACGAGCGCGCTACTCACGCATAATCGTTGTCAATGCTGTTTCCAAAGCCTGGTGTGTCGACAACAGTGAGGGAAATACGGATACCCTCTTCCTCGAGTTCTGCAGCGCAGGCGAGTGTTAGAGGAGAACCTATAGTTGGGTAATGTGACACTCACCAACAGTGTGAGGCTTAATTGTGAGTTGTTCCTCAACGTTAGCCGTCTCAGGGTTATCATACACCTTGTGCGACAAGACCTCTGAGTCGCACAAAGTGTTCACGAAGGTCGTTCTGCCAGTTCCAGCGGCACCTGGCAATGGCAGCCATTAGTTTGACATTTCTCCGTTTAAAACGCCACACACGACGCACCGACAACCATTACAGTGAAGTTGATACCCTTCACTTTGCTCCCTCGTCGTCTTCCCATCATAGGCATCTTGAATGATAGTTGTGGTGGCGGTAAAGGTCGAAGATAACAGCTAAACTTAAAATCCCGTCGTCGAATGGTTTAAATATTCGAGACTACGCCGCACAAGCACTTCAGAACTTTCGAAGTTTTAGTTTGGGAACCTTCCTCAATCGAATCTCAGCCGACGTTGTGATGGTAATGTTGATGATATCCGTGGGCTTGTGGATATAACACAAGTAAACATTGCGACCTACTTACTAGAATCCGGAGTCCGACACTACCACTTCCGACGAACACTACATAAACAGTGGTTGCCCCAATCTACCCCAGAGAATTGAGCAATCTTCCGCTTGATATTCCCCGCAGCAGAGATGTTGCAAAACTGGGGAAATCACATGGAAAAGTAAAGCTCACCGAAGTGGCGGCCAAAATCAAAAGCTCAAGACTTCGTCATTTGATCACTTTGTTGGGGATGTAGATTGCATCCGCGCATGAATGAGAGTGGCCAAAATGCAAGAAAATTCCAGTTTCTGAGGCGAATTCACGCTTGAAACTTGCAGAAAGTTGTGGCCAACACGTTGCAGGCCATGTACCTTGGCCGGCGGTGATTTCAGGGCAATATGAACGGTGAAAAAGCGCTCGTCCAAGACGACGATGGGTAAAACGCGTCGGTAAACGACTCTATCCTGACGTGATGGCTCGCGGTCAAGAGATTAGCAGACCCTGATTCAGAGGGGCAAGTATTTAAGAACCCATATGGCGGATTCCCAGACCCAGCTACATTCCCTCCTTATACCAACATGAGCCATATACCAGACGACAAGCTCTTCTCGTTCTCCGACCGCCTTAAAGGCAAGGTTGTCATCATCACTGGTGCTGCCAATGGAATTGGTAAAGAGGCCGCGACTCGTTTTGGCGAATTCGGGTATGTCGTACTATCAAACTTTGGAAATACAGAAGTAAAAATGTTTTAATAGTGCCAAGGTCGTTATTGGTGACCTCGATGCAGCAGGCGCAGAGAAAACTGTAGGGGCCATCAAGGAGAAAGGAGGGTATGTGGGGTTCTTATACCATTCTAAAGACCTTCTTCTGACCTTGACGCACAGTGAAGCAGTCTCACTGAAGTGTAATGTCACCGTCTGGGAAGACCAGGTCGCCATGTTCGAGCTGGCCGTGTCCCGGTACGGCACTGTGGACATAGTCGTGAGTACTTCCTCGTGTATGACCTCCAGTGAATCAAGCCAACTGGGTCAACAGGTTCCCAATGCTGGTGTATCAGAGATTGGCTCCTTTGACACAGTCAAATTCACCGGTGGAAAGCCAGTCAAACCAAACTTCAAAACACTCGATGTGAACCTCACTGGAACACTCTACTGTGCGGACAAATTCCTAGCTTTTCCCTGACACCAAGCTAAACCAATAATCTAATAGCTGCACACCTGGCCCAGCACTATTTGACTCTTAAACGGAGCCCAGACGATCTCAAAGCCCTTGTCCTCATTGGGTCAATGGGTAAGCCTCCCACTCCATACGTATCCAGACCCTGACTGACAATTGTCCAGCATCATGGTCTGGTATTCCTCGTGGCGCAATGTACTCCGCCTCAAAACACGCTGTTCTCGGCCTCATGCGATCCCTGCATCCAGGCTTTGCCATGCAAGGCATCCGCATCTCCTGTATCCACCCCTTCTTCGCCGACACTGCAATTGTGCCCACCCCCATCAAGCTCGTCCTTGCTGGCATCCCTCTGGCCACAGTACCAAAGATTGCTGGCGCCATTATCTACTCTGCCACAAACCCCGATCCTGAAACGAGCGGGAATGCCTGGCTATTGGTAGACAATGGGCCGGTATTCATGGTTCCAAAGGAAGAGTTCAAGATGGGAGTGTATAAGATGATTGATGACAGAGCTAATGCGGCATTGAAGGGTGTGACAGGACTGATTTATTACGCAAGGTTGAGCAGGGATTTATTCAGGATCCTCGGAAAGCCGGTGATTACTACTGCGCTGTTGGGCTATGCGGCCAAGTGGGGTTGGGAGAACAAGGAGCTTATTACGAGGCAGATTCAAAGCCTGACGGGCCATTGAGTCTCCATATTGTAGCTGTGCAGGTGTATGATATTCTTGTATTTTGTTAGGTATCCTGTGCGGATAAATCCACTAGTATATTAGCATACAACAGCGAGGCCTATGAACGTCCAATTGGTGCAACATCTCTGTGTATTTCTTGAACAAGAGAGTATCAGAATAGAAAGCTTGGTCACCTACCTTCTGCTATTCTGGACCCGAATGAATAGCCAATCCACTGCAGCTCGTACACCCGTCCTGTTGTGTGTTAAATGTGTGCTTCTATGAATGAGCCCAACACTTACCCCTCTATTGCGGAGACTCCCATGACATCCAAGCTGGCAATCCTTTGCCTTCTCTGGGCAGCTTCTCTCTCATGTTCGTCCTGAGCAAATCTATCCCGACGTGCGCTTTCTAGCTTTCGCTGATACCAGTCTTCGTAGTCATGCCTGATTTCTTCGACTGACAAGCTCATAGGGGAGTCCTGCTTGTTTGCAACAAGTAGAAGAGGAACATTCAATATTTGAGGTGCTGAAAGCACGCCATCTACATATTGTCTGGTTAGATTGTGGTATAGCATCAAGCATGCGAGAAAAGGCGCACCAAAGACTTCCCAGCCCTCACTGAGGCGTTCACGGTCCTCGGCGTCAATAACATACACTACCGCATGGCAGTCATCGTAGTACTTTGGCCAGATATTCCGGATACCTCGTTGGCCGCCCAAGTCCCAGAACTGCAGAATAGTGGACGGCAAAGTGATAGTTCCCGCTGCGTCAAGGTGATGTGAACATTCGAGGCAACATAGATGAGCCACACAACGCACTGTTCTGACCGACGGTAGGAGCTATCTTATCAGGTGCCAAACCAGGAGTTTCATTATATAGTGTCTTTATTTTCTCAAGCAACGTCTGCCTATATCCTTTCAGAGAGCGTTCCCAAGAAGATTGTAGCAGCCGGTCGTACCGTCTTGCCTGCACCGTCAAGGCCAATGATGATTACTGAGAATTCTTCTTTCCTGCATCGTCGTTGAGCTGGGAATGTATACCGTCTTTCGTGCTACCCTCACCGTGTAAGGTATTCATGAAACCCCTTGAGTAAATGGTACATCACCGTCAAGTCGCAGCCAGCTTGACATCAAACATCCCCAAATACCACAACCGTCACTCTTCCCTTTCTCTCATCCATCATGGGCTACTATGGCTCGTACTACACTTATGGCCTGCCAACTTTCGTTATCATAGTTATCGCCCTTTACTTGCTATTCACTGGTCAGTCTGCGGACAAGTCGCGCTAGAAGGGAGGTTTTGCTGACCGTAACCGGCATTGGTACAACAGGTTCTGGAGAGGCGTTCAACGTTGGTCGTTTTCTTGAAGAGACAAGTCCCTATGCGTGGGCTGCTACCGGTGTTGGGCTTTGTATCGGACTGAGTGTGCTGGGTGCTGCATGGTATGTCACAAAGATTCGGGTGCATGCTTTGAGCATGGCTGATGAACCGTGCTGCGCGTAGGGGCATCTTCATCACCGGCTCTTCAATTCTGGGAGGTGGTGTCCGAACCCCTCGTATTACTACCAAGAATTTGATTAGGTGTGCTAAACTATTCGTGACGATGTGTCTGGTCTTGCTAAAGCCATGTCAAGCGTTATTTTCTGCGAAGTTGTAGCCATTTACGGAGTTGTACGTCTTTATCCCGGCGTCTCCCTATACGAACTCACATCTATCCCTTTCGCAGATCATCGGCATTGTCTTCTCAGCCAAGCTCGCTAAGGTTGAAGCTGACCTGTTCACTCCCGAGAACTACTTCACTGGTCCGTCCACAATTCCAATATTCCTTATGACATCTTACTCACTCCCCTCCGTTGCCAGGCTTTGCACTATTCTGGGGTGGTCTCACCGTCGGGTGCTGCAACCTTCTTTGCGGTTTATGTGTCGGGATCACCGGTGCCACTGCTGCCATTTCCGATGCGGCAGACCCCAGTCTATTCGTCAAGATCCTGGTCGTTGAAGTGTTCGGAAGTATCTTGGGGTTGTTTGGACTGATTGGTGGGTGTTTTATCCTCCTACGCTAGCCCTTGGCCTCACGACAGCTTACTGACATGAAATTTCTGTAGTTGGACTGCTCATGGTCAGTCACGCTAAAGACTTTGCAGCAAGTGCCACAGCATCCACCGCAGTCAGAGCCGTACTCGCACATTAATCAGTCAACGTGTATCGTACGAATACGTTTCGCAATACCCAAGCTGTCACCATAAGAATCCAATGACGGCTTAGAATACGCTTTGTGATCCAACATGAGGTCGACTTTCCAAAGTCCATTTCTATTACAAACGAAATACCAGGTATACGGAATACATATCGGTAAAGAAACAAGACACCTTTAGCCTACTTCTTATGATCCTCAAACGGACTCTCAGCATACTCCAAGCTATCGCTATCCTCTGAATCATGTCTAGCCACTGGTGGAGAAGAACTCTCGGGCCTGAGCAATGACACAGGTTTCCTCGGTAGTAATCCTAATTTGCCTGCATCCATAGCTTTAGGAACCGCACCCCCGAAGCCAGAAGTCGTTCGGGGAGGTGAAGCAGCCCCGCTCCCGCTTTCTATCGCAGGCGGAGGGGTCGTAGTTGCTGGCGCTGAAGGTGTGGGAGTGGTTTGACGTGCTGCAGCAATAGTCTTTGAGCCTCGGGTTCGTAACAAGTTAGAATTAAGACCTACCGGCTTCAGGAGTAACATCATATCCTTGCACGGCGGTAGAGCCAACAGTAGCGGTCGGCTGTGCAGGCGGAGGACTGGGACTTCCAAATCCCTCAGGCCGAGTGGTCGCAGGAATCTGCGGGGGGTTGGTGCTGACACGGCTTTCGTACTGATTCGGATCCCATCGGTCCGAAGATGTAGGACCACTACCACCATACTGATACGCGCTGGGGTATGTGCTTGGGTTGACGTTGGGAGGTGACCCTTCGCTAGATTGGCCAGGACGAGGTTGGTCCATTTGTTGAATCTTGGCTTTGACTTTGGAGAATATGCTTCCAAATGTCTTCTTCCCGGCTGCGCTACGCAGTTAGTACGCTGGAAATGATATCATGCAAGATGAAAACGTACTTTCTGCAATCCGAGTAAATGACTGCTGTATGTCGGTCATAGTATCCCCTCCTGCTGCCTGACCGCCTTGACCTTGCCCTTGTTGTGTTTGCCAACCGTGTTGATCAGGCCGGGCAGGTTGTTGGAAACGAGGACGATTCTGTCGGGTTGGGTATTGGGCTTCCCATTGGCTTTGATGCTGCTGCTGTTCTTCCAGCATCAGTTGGCGTGCAAACTGCTCATCCAGCTCTTCTTGAGTCTACATGAGGATGTGGATGAGATTTAATCGAATAGAATTTACACCATAGGGGACATACCATGCCCACATGGCCAGCTTGCGTCGGCTGGCCAGGAGCTGCAGGTGATTGCTGCGTTTGCTGTTGCGCAGATTGAGGCTCCCCGACGTAGTTAGGGTCGCTCATCCCAAGGAGAACATCGATTGCGCGTTCTTGATCACCGTTCACGGAATCAAGGACAGATAACCTAAATTAAGTAGAAACACGAAGCCTTAGCGATAATTTCGCAAAGACAAAGCTCGGATAACGCACAGAACGAGATCATCGTAATCCGGGAACATAGCCTTAAGCCCAGCGACCCGTGGATCACCGGCTTGTTCATTCTGCTGATTCTGCTGCTGCTGCGGTCGTGGCGGCTGCTGGGGAGGTAGAGGGGATCCTGAGGAAGTCATCGGAGGTGGAGGTGGGCCTGAAGGCGGGGCGTATGTCGCTGCACCGTTTGGACCTTGTCCGTCTGTATCACTACTGCTATGAGAAGCAGCAACTAGATCTGCGAATGGATTAGTTGCGACATCGGATGGTGCAGCTGTACTAGCTTCAGGCATCTGAGCTAAAGGACCCGCAGAGCTTGGTTCCGGGTGGGATGGACCTGTCGCGCCTGCACCCGTTGTGGGCGCCGCCGCTCCCGATTGAGGCGTCGGGAACGTAGGCGGAGGGGTATTGGTTTCTGTCATGGCGGTTGTTGTGGATGGTTGTCAGGAATGTGCACGGACTTCTGATCTTTTGTAGGAAGGAGATGATGTCGATGATGCGATGGCGGCTTATAAAGTTGGGAAGACGCATTGACCTCGTACTTTAGGCTGGGATCTCCAATGCGCAGTCATACTGATCCAACAATGACCACGACGGCGCAGCGAGGCGGTGTTTCTGGGGCCACAATTCGCAGCAAAAACCACGGCCTGTCGCGCTGTCTGGAAAACTAGACTTGTGAAAATCTGCTTGCTGCCAAGATGCCTGCGGGTGCGGACGCAGGAATCGGCATTCCTTAAACTTTTTTCAAACTTCTTGCAGGCATTGTTTTGGCATTTCCTGTCAACGGAGAAGACTTCTATGCTGGTGCCCATAGGTGATCTACAATCACCCCTCTCTCCCTTCACATTTCACATTTTCATGGCATTTCTTGAGAGGGGGGTTCGTAATTCGAATAATTCACATATATCTCATCAGATTAGATTTCTCTAAGGGGTCGGCCCCGTTCTTCCGTTCCACCCCATGGACTGTAATTATCGGATGCCTTTCTAGTCATAGTAGATCTATGTACACGATCATCACTGTAGCCCGTTCCGAAGCTGGATTCTGCAGCGTGTTCGTCCTCGAGTTGCATCAGCTTATGGTTAAATGATGCCATCCCAGGCACCCTTCCCCCAGCAGGGATAAGGTTCCAGCCCATGCATACCACCAGAGCGCTTGAGCTCAAGAAGCCCTGAATGGTACCCCTTCCTGTCAACCTGCCATTGCATGCGGGGAAACGAAGCAGAAAGGCAAGCAGAAAGGTGAACGACGGGGTCGAGAACAATTGTTAGCGTCCTGGCTCCTTCATCCTGCCGCCTTCACTACATCACAGGGCACCGAAGAAGGTGGGCACCTATGTCGCCTGAATTACTAGCAGTAGGGTCCAGGTAACCAAGGTCAAGTGTGTTTGTTGCATGAGCCTGAAGCACTTGAATGTGCTATCTGCGAATGGTCATGCTACTCCCGGAACTAGTGGAGATACTTGTTCACCTTCTGATAAGAGCCCAAAGAAGGTGCAAGAAGGGGCCTTCGCCTGCGAGATCAATGTCTATGCCGATCACCCAAATGGCGCCTTTTCCTTGGGAAAAAAATTTACTTTGTCCTCTCTGTGTTCGTGGGGTGGTCATGCTACATGTCGTACAAATACACGTTGAGGTACCTTGTACTCGGTGTGGAGGATGGAAGGGGCGTTATATAGGAGCCATAGGGCAATTTACATACCGTATTCGAGATTTATAATGATAGAATAGCTACATGTTCGTGAATGACCAAGAAGTTGTAAAAATCCTCGTAGATTAATGGAAAGTTAGAGAACGGGGCGAGGGTGCTTTATTCTTCGTCTCGAGGACGCTTGGTTCCACCGACCGTAGGTGCCTGTGCTGCGCCCGTAACACCAACAACCAGCCCCTTCAGCCATCCATTCTCCCGTCTAAGGCCTTCACATTCCCTTTCGAGCTCGTTCACCCTGGCCTCAAGCTCCTTCGCCTTGTTCTCCAAAGCTGCCTCCCTCTCTTTTTTCTTGAGCCTGAACCGTGCACTGGCAGCTGTGTTTCGCCTGCGTTTGTCCTCGGCAGATGCAAGAACCTGCGGACCGCCTTCCATTCCTTCCCTCGAGTCCTTAGAACCTGAGGCTGTCTCTGTCTCTGGAGATCCAGGGGATGAGACAGACGCAGCCTCAGAGGCTTTACGTGCGCGATGGCGCTTAGCAGTTGGTTGAGCACCGTCGTCGGTGGAGCGAGTCGAAGTTGTGGATGCGGAGACCACAGGCGGAGGTGGAGCGGCGAATGAGGGTGCCCCACTGGGTGAGTGCAATGCAATCAATTGTGCGAGGGAAGGAGCGATTCCGCCTGTCTGAGGTGGCTGAGGGTGCGATAGAGGTGGGAGGGAAGAGAAGGGAGGAATCCCGAAGGTAGTGAGGAATGTATTGAGATCGAAACCGTGGTTCGGCTGCAATGATAGCTGAGCGCCTGCCCCGAGATGATTGGGGGCAACGTTAGTCCCGGTGACGACGTTCGTGTGGCCATCGTGCACAGCAGATTCGCTGGTGGCACTGCCGTGAGAGGTGGGTTCTTCTTCCTCTTCCTCATTATGAGCCCTTTTTCTGTGTTTGTCTTCATCGTGCCCTTGTCCTACATCGTCGTCAAAAGCGAGGTTTGTCCATAGATCGAGTTGGGCAGCCAAGTCTGGATGGAATTGGCCTGATAGCAGATCGTGCGGGTCGTTGTTGTTTTGAACATTGTGGACTAAATTGAGCCCATGGAGGTTGGGAGCCATTCCCGTCGAAAATCTTGCTGGGGAGGCGATGGGAGGTGAGGAAAAGGGTTAACCGGCTAAACGTTGCACTTCGAAGTGGGTGGATATTCGTCGGATATCTACGGTCCGATCTTCCACACTTTACATTTTCAAATTCTGGGCCACTGACTAAGCCACAGCTTTTCGGCCGTAAACTCATTTTTTATCTTCAGTCAGCTGCAGTTGAGTCGAACATTTCCTTTTTACAAAGAAACAAAGACTTAAATAGACGGAACCTGTGTTTTCTTCATTTAAAAAGTCTACACCATTTTTGTCGCCTATTTTGTGCCTCCTAATTAGCTGACTCATTGCAACGTTTGAATTATCAATATCATTTGATGCGGCTGACAGAACTGCCTGTTTATCTGGATCAGCTGAGGATCAGGGTAACGCCAACATCTGAGTACGCGGAAAGCAATGACCAACCTTCTGGTGGCCTACAGGTGACGATCTGTTCTAGTTGGTCTCCGTCAGCTAGTCCGGTGTTAGATAAGAGGTTATCTATGACCGTCTCACTCCAATGGCCCCAAGATAGCCTCCAAATCTGAGCGCAGACTGGAGTCATTGTGCAGCGATAGGCTGATTCATGAGCAACATCGCTTCGACCAGGCAACGTTCCCGTAGAATAGTATGTAATACCTCCGAAAAGTCAAGACAAGATAAGTGTTGTCGCTAAGAGCACGGAATTGTGGCTTGACCGTGGAGAAGCTTAAGACATCGCAACAGATGAAATGAAGTACAAGTGGGATGTGAAAAGTACGACTCTAAGAGGCATACTGTCACAGTCGCCCTTTGAGATCTTGGTGGATTATTATCCCATGCCCACACGAGCAAGTAATGGTCAAAGGGTAAAAATGCAGCGACAGAATTCGATATGTCAAAGTAGCTAAGATTAGTTGAGTATCCCTAGAATGTACCTTCTTCTTTGACCAGTGCACCTCGTCTTGACGAGTCCTGTTCGGTAGGTAGCTCCTCAGGATATTGAGAAGTCTACAAGCCCAAGCTAGAGTAGACAGCTGGCTTCTCCCCGTGCAAGTGTGGCAGATGAGCATTAAGCCCTCCAAAGACCTCCTTTCCTTTTATACGAGGTACCACGAGGCTTTTGTCTCCATCGTCAGGACTTGAGCGATATTACCATCCAAGTTGCGAGATGACAAATACCCATTTGTCACGCCATGCTGATGTAATCTGGCCTCGGCTCCGCTGATCAACGCCAAAGTTCTGTGCGCTCGACATTGCTGACAATCCTTGAACAACGACTACTACCATCATGGCTAGCGAAGCATCGGTAAACGTACCATTCTTCAAGAAAAAAGGGCGCAGCCGACCAACAACGACGCGTCAGAGGTCACCTTCACCTCAGAATGGTCCTTCGCTCTCTGTGTCCAAATCTCAGGTTGTTCTGCCTCCCCGAAAAGCTCAGGGAAACCTACTTAGTGCGGGCACCAAACGAACAAGCTCACAGCGAGATGGTCAGGATGACTCTGAGGCTCCTGAAAGAGACGGGCCTGATGTGAAGTGGACGGCTGAAGGCTCGCACGCAAACGCGGTGCAAGAAATCATTGCTGGGGACGAAATAGAGGAGTTGATGGCTAAGAGGCGAAAGAAGGACACTGGGTCGGACGACGAGGAACAGCTGGACGATGGAAAGTATCGGGGCCAGAGCGCTTACCTCTCCCACATCAAGAAGAGCAAGGAGGTTCCCAAAGCAATGCGAGTCGGTCCCCAGAGGAACACCAGCACCATTCGGACTGTCACTGTTGTCGATTATCAACCGGATGTGTGTAAAGACTATAAAGGTGCGTGCTTTGCATTTATGGCAGTATGAATACTCAACTGAGCTTTTCTCACAGAAACCGGATTCTGTGGTTTCGGGGATACGTGTAAATTCCTTCACGATCGTGGCACCTGTGAGTCCCTTCATTTCACTCTTCATTCATGGTCGCGTGTTGACTTCACTAATCTCACTTTTCGCTTTCCAGATCTTCAAGGCTGGCAGCTGGACCGCTTAGCAGAAAATGCGCAGAACCAAAATGCTAACGACGATTCCGACTCCGACTCTGATGATGAGGACGTCCCTTTTGCCTGCCTCATTTGTCGGAAACCGTATACCGATCCCGTCGTTACTCGCTGCGGACATTATTTCTGCTCGGCATGTGCTATCAAACGCTTTGCGAAGACACCGAAGTGTCTAGCATGTGGAGCAGCGACAGGAGGTATATTCAACCGCGCTGACAAGGTCCTTGAGAAAATCAAGAAGAAGCAGGACAAAGAAAAAGACTCCGACAAGGAAGAGGGTGGTGCTAACGTCGAGATTGAGGGTCTTGATGGAGCGGCCTCTGACTCCGAGTGAACTACGATGGTTCACCTCAGTTGGCGGTCTAGCTTTCCCATCTGTTGAGAGCTCTCCTTCATATTCCCTTCCCTGATACCTTGAAATGCAGGCTTTGATGTCGTTATTTCTGATGTCCCTGATCGTCACTGCTATCAGGTACTATTCCGCCCGACCATCGTGTACGTTCCAGCTCGTGCAGACGGAGCCCTCAACTTGGCAGGAGGTGGGCGCAGGCTGAGGGTCCTGTTCCATGCCATGTCCTTTCACACCTATTCATCAAGCCTGCTTGCTTACGGGGTTCCCGGTCTGTTTAATCTGCATAGCCGCTGGTGGGAGATCCCGTACGTCCCAACAGCCGGAGTGTCGTCATGATTGGCTCTACCCGTCGCCGAACGATTCTACCCTCGATCCACGTTTATTGGTGCAGCATGGCCAGTTATTGCAGATGCATGTCAAAATCTTTCTTTCACGGGACTTTCCGTTGATCGAAGTCGTTGAAAGTATAGTTGTTTGAATCACGCTTAGATGTTGATAAGGGAAGAAATGTATTGTTTTTGAAACCTCTAGAGGACGTGCTACCTGTCGAGATGCGTGTTTGAAAGAATCTGCTAGTTATGATCTCGACCAACCTCAAGAAGCCAGAGCTGATTAATTGCATTCGAAACCTTGTCAGTGTCAATGGCCATGAATAGCCGATTACGGCATCGGTTTGGGCCTTAGAGCTGAAATATGGATAGACGGAGTTAGACCTTGGAATCGGTTATCAACGTCCGGGTTTTAATTACAGCTCTTGCCGCCCGAATCTTCTTGAGCTTTGTGAATTGTGAAGTTACGAATTGTTAATCTTTGCCGTGCTAGAGCAGTGAAATGCGACGCTGATAATGCATCTTCAACTCTGATCATCGTTGGAAAAAAATAACGACACATTCCTCCGAGCATCCGGTAATTTCGTGCGTTCTCTTCTAAAAATTCCCTCGACTGTCTTGTTCGGCAGTCATTTTTAAACTAGTCCCGGCCTCTCGAGGTGACTGATCCTTTCCCGTCCTGAAAAGTTTATACACGTATTTCATTAGGAAAATGCATAAGGGACAACATTACAAGCGAGTATGTGTACACTAACGATGCGAGAATTTGGAAATTCATGCAGAGAACGCTTTACCGTATACTACCTTAATAAGAACGGGGTCCGTCTCTAGAGTATTAAGATCAAGATCATAAAATGGAAGCGCTCATTGAGGCATTTCATCACAGCCATTATCGAGGTGCCGTTTCAAGGAGTCGGCTCTAGGGGAAACAGAAGAACCCGTCGGATGGGACTCAATAGATCGTAGACGGGTATGATGCTCACCTGCTAAATTCCTTGTGACAATAGCGACAACGGTGGATAACTGGGCGTTCTTGATGCTGTGTTTCATGATGCCTCTTTCGATCATGCGATCTCGAGAAGGTCTTGGGACATT
>CALYLX010000039.1:0-117234 GCA_944990035.1 Clitopilus passeckerianus | reverse complement strand
AATGCAGCGACGAAGATAGAGCGAACCATTGTTTTCGCCTTGAGCTTGAAGAGTAGTTGCTTAAAAACTCATCCTTTTTATACATCGAATCGTACAGTCCTGCCGTCACCGATCGTTGGTTGCGCATGCGCGTAGATCAAGAAAGGATCGCACTTGACCATGCCGTCTCGCCTTCTTGACAGAGAGATAGGTCAGAAGAGATAGCACCGCGTGCATCCTGTAACATAAACGAAGCCGCCCGTTCAAAGCGTTGACTGTTGTCCCGTCCATTCAAGTCAATTGGTAAAGAAGCATGCGGAGACCAGGGGCCGGATGTTGTTTTTGCAAGTTCCGTTGCCTATCGCTGTTCAAAGTAGGAGGTTTTTCCGATTCCAGACAGATTCGAAGGAGATAGCTGCTGCATTTCGTTCATTGGGAAGCAACCGGCGGACCGATAAGTGTTTGAGTACTTAGAAGAGAAGGGATCGCCACGCGAGTGCGTACTTGCCGACGCTGCACGAACTGTGGTTTTGGTTGAAGGCAGTACGTGTGCCAAGACTTTTTCCAAGGTTATCATGTGGAGAGTGACCGATATCTGGGACATAAACAGGACCGGGAAACTGGTCTGCTGATACTCCGTATCCAGTCAGGCATTGAATGGTTCATGTGACCAGGGAAGAATGGTGGTGACAGATGGAAGCAACTATCACGAAGTGTCGAACTCGATTCTGTTGAATCTGAATACGATTATCATCAAAAGCAATGTCAGCTCTCTGGGGATGAGGAAGCGATCTGAGCACACCTGACGCGTAGATAAGGACTGTGACCACATGCAGCGGCAAGGATCAAAGCTCGTTGTCATTGTTAGAACCGCTAGACCTGGACACGGCCTGGCATGTACAGATGAATACCTACTCAGTCATATCGGTGTCGACCGGTAATGTATTTTCAACAGCTAGGCGTTGGAGCAGGTTATCAGCGATGGCAGCGCTTGTATTTTGTACCAATGCGGACATTTGGGCGCATGAGCATTTGTTCGGGTCTAGTGGATGAAGAGATAGGGCCCAAAGGCAGCTAGACTCTGTTTGCCCATCCGGCGGAAGAGACCTCTTCAGAGCGAATGCAGGCGACCAACTCTTCCGAATTGTGCTCATAGTAAAACCCCCATTGAAAGTGGCAATTGAAAGCGATTGGCCCAAAAGGTGAGAGTCGTGGAGCAGAGGTCCGGGCTGAGTAGGCAGATTGACAAATGGTTCTGCGTGAAACGGCGACATTAACTGGAATTGAGGAACTTTCGTGTTCGCTCAAGTTCTGCAAGGGAACCCTCAGGATCCTGGACGACAAGAGACGGGGAAGCAAGCTTAAAACGCGTTCGCACTTCTCAATCGTAATTATATATGCTTCAGGGCTATTGAGAGGACAATGGCAGTCCTTGTGACTGTCAGGGTTGGCGCAAACGATGCCTTGGTCGACCTTGGCGTTGGGGAGGTCCTCGATTGTTGCTGAGGTAAGCAAAAGGCCCATTTTCACGTGCACCGGCGTCATTCAGTCCGTTCGCGCGAGCCCGCATTCAACAGAGTTCTGACTTTCAGCTGCAGCTTTCTCCAGACGGATTCTTCAGAGAGATTCAGCGCTAACGTTAACTTCCGGAATCCTTGAACTCCTTACTGAGTGGAGGAAATGACTTCCAAAGAACTCATAGATGCTCAGTTCGATAGAGCTGTGGAGATAGTGCAGAGTTTACCAAAAACGGGTCCAATTCAAACCGACTATGAGGAGAAGCTTACGATGTATAGGTGCGTCTTTCCGAGTTCTAAATCTGACCGAATGCATACTAAGTCTCTATCTTTAGTCTTTACAAACAAGGTTTCATTGCTCTCGACTACCCCCATGAACACTTCCACTGATTTGGTTGATTAGCTACTACGGGGAATGTGAAGCCTCCTCGTCCGGGTATCTGGGACATGCTCGGCCGTGCCAAGTGGTATGGAACTCCCTTCCACTTCTTAGCTTGTGCCTAACTGGTACGAAAGGGATGCATGGGCTAAGCATCGAGATTTAGACCCTTACGAAGCTAAGTGGCTGTATGTTGACGCACTTATGAAGGTAAGAGTATCCTTGACGCGGTTCTACCTCTTAACTTAACACGCTATTAAGGTGCTTCGGAAATACTCAGACAAGACAGTTGCAATGGATCTTGTGGAGGAACTGGAGGCTTACAGAGGGGATCCTGCTCACATAGTGACTAGTCGTAAGTCTCGCAAAGTTACTATTCCATATTTCTTCCGCTCAATCGAAGCTTCTAATATCCAGAAACTTTTACCCGTTCGTCTCCAGGTTCCGACTCTTCCGAGTCAACTGCATCCGATGAGGAGGCGCCCCAATACAGCCATGCCTCGTTCCCACAGCATCACAATCTGCAGCCAAGAGAACCCACCTCTGACCCGGAGGACGAAGCCGAACACGACGAAGCAAACGACCTACCCATTATTCAGACGACCGATACTACCTCCCAATCTAACCGGCCACCCTCATCCATGTCCTCTCGGAGGTATCGGACACCTATGGCTGGATCACTGGCAATGTCGCCGCCACCTTCACACCAGAGTTTACCACTATCACAGCCACTTCCCACCTTTGAAACGCCTTCCGCCTTTGCAGAAACATCACCTATATCTACTCCCGCTCTGCACTCGCATACCCCCTATGCACACCAGTTCTCGGAATCCTCAAGAGCAGGTATCGCCACCCCTACACACATCCAGCGGTCTGGATACCGGCCACATTCACGATCTCTACAGGAATACCCTGGTCGGCCAGCTTCTGTCATGACACTGGAACGCGCCATTGAGAATGTTCAGATTCACCTAGCCGCACTGACCGAACGCATGGACTCGCTCGAAGTGCAGAACTACTCCTCTCGATCTCAAACACCGCGCCATACCGGCTCACCGCGCGGTCGCCGAAGTCCAACCGACAATAACCGAGCGGAATGGGACCTTAATGACCTTGGGATGTGGTCAGTTTTACTCAACCCCTTGTCGCGTGGGGTACGCAGGCTTCAGGACTTGTCGCAGTTCTTTGCACACAGCGAGCATCGAAGTCCAACAGCCATTGTCATCAGGAGACTGTGTCTGGATATGTCCTTTGTGGTGTTCATCGTTGGTATTCTGAGGCTAGCCTGGAGGAGAAGTGGTGTTAGGAGAAGAGAAGTCAAGAAAGCATTGGTCGTCCTTTGGAGGGCAATAGTGGGTGTTGGGCCTGAAGGCTTGTTGGACCACTAGCGCTCAGTGGTCAATGTGATGTAATATTGTGCGTTTGGTACTCTAATCTGGTCACTCGGTCTTATCTTACTCTTTGGTGCATTGGAGAAAGATTGGAATATATCATTTATCTTACTTCAAAACAAGTATTTGATTTCAACTTTCGTCATGTTATCAGAACATGTCAACAACGCAACGAATGCAGTCTCCAGCCTGCAAAAAGGAAGAAGTATCAGCAGAAACCCTAGTGCACAATTTGGTCGGTAGTACACACATGCATGTCGTGGAAACCTCCGTTGATCTCTTCGAACTTCCTGTGGTGGGTGACATACTCATCGATCTTGACCTTGCCTTCCAGATAATCTGAACACCCGATATCAGCCGTAACAACCAGAGCGTACGAGTGTAAATACGCACCCTTGACGAGCCCGGGTATCTCAGTCCTTCCTTTGACACCTCCGAAAGCGCTTCCGCGCCAAGTGCGGCCGGTTACCTACACGTTTCGTAGACGCGAAGATTCTATCAGGAACTTTATAGGGAATACAGTCCGATGGGACGCTTACGAGTTGGAATCTAGAGAAGGGTGTTAGGGAAGATCACGCAAGAAGAACGTAAACTTACGGTCGTGTGCTGATCTCTTGGCCAGCTGCTGCAACTCCGATAATGGTGCTGACACCCCATCCCTTATGGCAGGCTTCCAAAGCAGCTCTCATGACTTGCACATTGCCAGTACAGTCGAAAGTGTAGTCCAAACCACCATCCGTGATCTCGACAAGATGGTCTTGAATCCTCTTTCCCTCAGGCAATTGGGTAGGATTGATAAACTCCTGAGTACCAAACTTGCGAGCCCAAGATTCCTTGCCAGGGTTGGTATCAATGGCGATAATGCGAGAGGCACCCACGAGAGTTGCCGTGTTGATGACACCGAGACCGATTGCGCCACATCCGAAGACGGCTACGGTGGAATCCTCTACAAAAGGGTGAATAAATACGAGCCAGGTAATGTGTAAAGGAACATACTGATTCCGGGCTGTTTGACAACCGAACCCCAGGCGGTGGTGATACCACAGCCAAGGAGGCAAACCTTTTCGAGAGGCGCAGACTTGTCAACTGCGACAACAGAGACGTCTGCTACGACGGTGTACTGGGAGAAGGTAGATGTACCCATCTGAGATTGTGAGAGTAAACGAGACGCCGCCAAAATAGCCAGTTCTCTTGACTTACGAAGTGATGGATCGGTTTGCCATCTATGCTGAAACGGCTGGTGCTATCAGGCATCAGGCCTTGCCCTTGGGTGGATCGAACTGGATGACATGTGAGTTCCAGAACCGGTCGAGGAACTTCAGGGGAGAACCTTTGCCACAGAGATTAGTTTTGCCACTCTTGCAGAACTTGCATTCACGACATTCTGTCGAAGAAGTGAGTATGGCACAACTAACCCCGAGGTCTGAGGGTCTTACCAGCGGTGTAGAGAGGTATGACATGGTCTCCAACTTGAACGTTGGTTACACCTTCGCCAACCGACTCAACCTATACCAACCAGAGTTCATCTGACTTAGCTATCAGGAGACCTCGAGAAACTCACAACACCTCCGCCCTCGTGGCCCAGGATGACCGGGAACAGACCCTTTCAATATAAGGTTGGGGATCAACGGGATCTCAATTCACCGCGTTATCGGTGACGTACCTCGGGGTCCTTTCCACTGCGGGTGTATTCATCGGTATGGCAGATACCTTGCGAGTCTTGTAGTCAGCCTAAGAGATGTATACAGGGAGTCTGGCATACCAGTGTAAAGGATCTTGATCCTGACTTCATGGGCCCTAGGAGGAGCAACTTCGATCTCTTCGATTTTGAGTTCTTCGCCAGCTCCCCAGCAAACAGCAGCCTTGCACTTGATAGGCTTTCCGGTAGTGTCAGACATGTCGATGGTGATGATAAGCAAGGAGAAAGGAAATGTGAGAACGGACGATGTAAGCTAAGGGGTATGATATACTAGCAGCTAAGTCACGATCTCTCCTCATTCGTTTACCCGTTTGTGATTACGAGGAACACATGAGCATGATCATGACTTTGATCTCTGAGCCTCTTCCACAGGCCAAAACTCAGAATTATGTGAGAGTCGAAGGCTTTATTGAATTGAAGGTGTTCTTCCGACGAAACCAAGCAGTTTCAGTCTCATGTACAACAAGAGCTTGTTCAGGCGCGATCTGGTTGTCCGTCGGAGGCGGCAGAGGTATCTTAACAATGCAATTACGATTCGACCCGTGAAACACCGAGAGGTATTGCCTATGGTCCGAGAAAGCGCGAATATCCTTCAGTTAGCCACCCTTTTTTTCTTGAATGCCCGTTCGATTCCCGAATGACAGTACTCTGGAAATTAGGCGCCGGCACGGTAATTGGCGCTGCTCATGTACAAAGGAGGCTATGCATCTATCTGATCTATAACAATCATGTCCTTCACCAATGTGTACTATAAACGTGTAAGTCGATTGCCACGATGGATACAGCATGATTTACGCGGGGACAATAGCAAACAGGGACAGCAAAAGCAT
The DNA here is from genome assembly GCA_944990035.1 of Clitopilus passeckerianus. Classification (NCBI taxonomy): domain Eukaryota; kingdom Fungi; phylum Basidiomycota; class Agaricomycetes; order Agaricales; family Entolomataceae; genus Clitopilus; species Clitopilus passeckerianus. The sequence continues at coordinate 111,439 of CALYLX010000039.1, read as the reverse complement.
GTTACGTATGCTACAAGCCAACAACGACCGTACTGGCAACGATTGATACCGTAGACTTTGTCTACACATGTCCTGGGCATCTAACAGATTATGGATTCGCAACGAAGCTCGATGGATCAGATGGCGCAGAAACTGGACAGAAAGTGAACCTTTCTGAGGAGGAGATTGCCAAAATCAAGGCGGAGTGGGAAGAGAAAAAGAAGAAAGCCGAGAGGGAGAAGGAGAGGGAGAAAGAGGCTAAGGAAAAGGCCGAAAATGACAAGGGTGAAGACAAGGACAAGAAAGACAAGGATGCTAAGGGATCAAAGATTTCAACACCGAAAACACCAGCCTCGCCTCCCCAGCCGGTAACACCAAAGCCAACCCATGAACGATATGCCCTTCACAGAGACTTCTTCACCAGTGAGTAACAACAATTCAGTTGCTCCGACGTGGTGCTGATGCCCTTTGCAGTGCGGCAAGCGGAACACAAAAAGCGCAGACAAACTGCCCAAGCAAAAGCCCTGGCCCCACAACTGCCTCGTGCGCCTACGGGCGGTGTAGAAGACAAATATTGAGTCAATTGTAGGCGATTTATTGTCGATATGGATGTGGTTGCGTCGAAGAAAGTTTATAAGACGGTACCGGAATTTAGTCGGAGTTCAAACCCCCCCTTGACTCTGTTGACGCACCGTTTCTCAAATTTGCTCATAGCTGGCTGGCTCACAGCTGGTACTGGCTCAAACGTTCTGCATATCGTTTATCTAAAATTCAGCCTTTACCCTATAACAAGACTTTTCGGTCTGTAAAACAGTAAGAAAACTCGTGTTTCTACACAAGATTGGCTATAAAAACTTGACTTAAATCTAACAGAATATCATCGATTCATCTTTAGTTTTATGCTCCCAACGCCAACGACGCGTTGTAATTGAAAGAGACAAAATCATGAATAAGAATCCTTTCGTGCCTCCGCAAGGTTATCAGCAGCCACCTCTGCCTCCTGGTCCACCACCTCCTCAACCTGGTCAGTCCGAATACACTGCCTATTGGTCAGGGGGGTCCCAACCTCCCCAGCCGCCACCGGCTGGGCAGTTCAATCCTGCATGGACTTCTCCACCTGCACAGTTGCCTGCGAGACCTGCTCCTGAGCAGGCTGCATTATATGCGAACTATGGTTATAGCGCTCAGTGGCAAAGACAACAGCAGCAACAACAGTTGCAGCAGATGCAGGCGCAGTATCATAATACGCCTCCTCCGCCACCAGTAGCGCATCCTCCTGCTCCAGCTCAGCCATCGTATAACCCATATCAACCTGCTGCTGGCTATCCCCAGCAATACGCGCCACCACCACTTCCCCCTATCCAAGCTGCACCTCAATCCATGCCGCCGGTTTATCACCCGAAACCTCCTGCACAGCAGCCTTATTACCCTCAGCAGCCACCACCTCCGCCCCAGCAAATGCAGCAGCAGCAACAGCAACAACGGCATAATATGCACCATACGCCTCCACAACATCTGCCACCTGCAAAACGCCAAAGGTTTGAGGGACCGAATCAAAACAGAATGCAGCATCATCCTCCACCTCTGCAGCCGCAGTTCCAAGCGCCTCCGCCACCACCACAAAACCTCAATCTTTCGTTCACAGGTGGATCAGGCCAACGTGGAGGAGCTGCTGGTATGAGTCATATGGGCGCAGGTAGAGGGAGTTCTCAAGTCGGCCGAGGAGGTGGTACAGGTGGAGGTAGAGGGGGCAGGGGAGTGTCAGCGTCAGGTTCCAGGGGCAATATGGCAGGAGGAAGGGGTAGAGGAGGGAGTTTTTCCGCTGGAGGCGGCATGGGTGGAGGAAGAGGAGGAAGTTCCGGTTCATTGAGGGCTCACGGCTCACGGTCGAACTTTGGCAATCAAAATCGAAGGGGTGGTTATGGAGGAGGGGGGTCTGGATACCAAAGTGGTTCATTCCGCGGCGGTCGAGGAGGACATTCGGGGTCTGGTCGTGCTGGACGACATGATGGTTCGGGAGCTGGCGTAAAAGATGGACAGACCTCAGCTGGATTTGGTGGCGGTGGTGGAAAGAAGGAAGAGAACAGGCGGACGCTCACGGATTTCAAGATCATTGGTCTTGAAATTAAAGATTTGGCATGGACTTGGGGTATCTTACCCGCAGCTGCTGCTGCGACCATTGCGCCCGTCGATGAGGTTGCCGATAAATCGATGGACTATGATACTCAGGATGCCTCTGCACAAGATGGTTCCAAAGACAAGGGCAAGGAGCCTGACTCCCCGCTGCCGGAGAGCAGAGAGCTCTCGCCTGCACACGATGAAACCCAGGAGCCAGATTTTGACGTGCAACAGACTCAAATAGACGAGTCACTGGTTCCTGTTGGCGATTCGCAGATGACCGTTGTTGATGGTTCGCAAGCAACTACGGTTCCCGTGACGCAGACTCAAGATATTTTCTCTCCTATGGCTTCTGTGACAACTACGGCTGCTCCGCCGCCAGCAAGGCTTCGCATTTATTTCCACACACCTGTCGATGCCGATGATTCTCGACCTATCCCACACTCGTCTTCAATGCTGGCTGGTCTCACCTCTGATTCTACGAGGAAAGGAAAGAGGAAGAAGTTGGAGGATGACGATGGAGATATTGAGGAGGAGAGGACCCGGCCTCCTCCGCCACAGATGCATAGCCAGACGCAGAGCATCATCAGTGACGATCGGTCGGATGTTGCACCAAGTGCCACGAGCGAGGGTGACTGGCTTATGGCGGCTATTGCTGAGAATGAAGAAGACGACCACGGACACAGCGAAGTGCAAGGAGAGCACGATCAAGAAGAAGAGGAGGATGTCAGCCAGCTTGTATTCCCAACTGAACAGGAAGAGCCCATTAATGATGATCTAACCCAGTCAGCAGCCTTAGGTGGTGCCAAAGCCAACGACATAGCTGTTGAAGGTAGTGACAAAAAGGGTGAGTTTCTTTAAGATTTGGCTATAGCCCCTACTCTTTAAAAGTGGTCCTCAACTTCGGAGGCTACTCTCGTGTTCATCCTGCTAATATGCTTTCTAAAGGCACTAATAATTTGAATGTGGTGATGGAGGATAAAGAGCCATCTGAGCTGGTTTCTGTATCCTCTGGGCCTCGCTCAGAGCCCGCAAAGGATACAGATAGCGCCATGGATGGGCATACATCATCTGAGGCGAAAGAGCCCAATTCTGCAACTCCATTGACTGCTTCGGATTCCATTGCTCCCGCTGCGCCAGAGGCGCCTTCTACATCTGATTCTGCTGCTTCCTCTGAGCGTTCCTCTGTTTCTGCGTCCGTATCCTAAAATGTTTCTTCCGATGCTTACTCCTCATATTCTTCTGCTTCCTCCAACAGTGTCGAACCCCCAAGTGCCACTGCAATATCTGAATCACAAATCACGATTAAAGGGTCTCAAGTTATGGGTCTGGCCCAATCATTACTTGGAACTTCGCAGCCGACGCTCCTTAACATTGATCAGCCCATCAAGGAAAACGGCTCAGTGTCTCCTAGGATTGCTCCGTCGGACGATGGGAGCGTAACCGTTACCAATGGGCCCACCGTTGGCCATGAACAAATGGACGATCAAGAGCAAACACAGCTGACGGACTTGCATGAAATGGATCACTTGCCAGAGCCCCCGGCGTCTCCTCCAGGGTCGAACACGTTCCTGTCAAATGCGTCGACCTCAACCTATGGAGGCTCCCCGGTTGCATCGGTGGCTAAGGGCGAGGCGAAGCTTGGAGGCAAGACGCCTTCTGCCAATCGGCTCTCGATTTCTTTCGCTGGAGGAGGTCGAAGGCTGGTTATTGACGCAGAGGTAGTGGAAAGCATGAAGGTGTATAGACATCAAGGAAGGATTGAAGTTCTCCTGAATATCGCTAAGGAAGAGGAAGATGGTCTGAAAGGCATATTGGTGCGTATCTTAGGTCGCATTTGCTCCCCAATTATCTGACTTTTCTTGCTAGCTTGAGCACCTGTCCGACGTTACTAAATCATATTTGCCTCTGGAAAATGCCCTTGACCAATCCGGTCTGGACACTACCTTGCCGCCATTTTCAAAGGTTCCCTTGCCTGCCACCATAACGCTTCAAGTCTATCTGGATAAAGAGAAACCTCTTTCTGAGCCTAAGTGGGTGAAGACTGGAGACATCCAGGAATGGATGAGGACTATGTTTGGAAGGATGTTCTGGGTAGCAGGTGACGCAGCGGATGGATGGGAGAAGAAAATTCAAGTAGTCGATCCTGATCCAGTAAGTCATCTCTGCAGGTGATAAAAAACGGGCTTATCACTGATCAACGCCTCAATTAGCCGCCGACTATCTGGACTGTATTGGAGGGCTGGGCAAACAACTCCCCGGCTGGAGCACCGACTGAACGACACCGATTCCTCAAGACGCATATGACCGAGATTGAAAATGTGCTAGAGGTCCTCCTTCGTCTTGTCCGTGGCGAGCGCGCGACAGCTTCCTATCAGTCAACGCCTAGCGCTCCAATGTCGGGTGTCTCTGGGCCTCTGTTGGCTGCAGTGCAAGGCTCAGATCATGGCTCTCAGCAGACGCACGTTTCATTGGCCGTTTTGGCAATGTTCCGCATGGCGGTAGAGTATGCCGAGAAGGCATCGGGAACTGAGGAGGGTAAGAAAGAGGCTGAGGAAAGGGTTGGGGAGATCATTAGGTGTCTGCCGAGCCATCTCATATACAAGAGTTTGGACGGTATTTTCAAAGAGTGGAGGGTCGAGAAGAAAGGCAGGTAATTGAGTGGTAGTCCGAAGTACAGACCTTCTTGTCATCGACATATGTACATATCTTTGCATTAGCATTAGTGTTTGTCGATTATCCATCACGAATATATACCATGAGAAAACCACCAATGAATTAACCTCAAGAAATCGCAACACTGCGCCTCAGGCATTACCAAAAATGGGAATTGGTCACGAGGCAGAGATACCATTTGGCACGACGCGTCACCTTGATCTTGACTTGTCGACTGAAATCCTTACGTTCCTCTACGTTTTCACGTCCAGCATCAGGCCATGGTATGAGTGTTTCATTAGATTCTTTACAATCAACGTGTTGCTCAATGGCCTGCACAGTTCCGCAACACATACGACTCAGATAACACAGTCTTCTCCCCGCAAGGCCGATTGCATCAAGTCGAGTATGCATTGGAGGCTGTAAAACAGGGTTCGGCAGCGGTTGGCCTAACAAACAAGACACACGCCATCTTGCTGGCATTGAAGGCTCGTTACATTAACTTCCCGTCAAGACCATAGTTCAAGCAGGCTAATCGTTGATTTGCGCATCTAGAGATCGACTGGTGAATTAGCCTCGTACCAGCAGAAAATGTTCAGGATCGACGATCATGTTGGCATTGCAATTGCTGGGCTAACTTCGGATGCTCGTGTACTCAGGTGCGTTTGATCTTGCATATCCGTACCGCTCGTTAACTAACAATGGCTCCGTTTGCAGCAACTTTATGCGACAACAAGCAATGTCCTCAAAGATGATCTTCAACCGACCGGTACCAGTTAACAGACTGGTATCAGCCATTGCCGACAGTATGTACTGAATCCCTTTAATTTCAAACCCTCTAATGCCCTTCCTTAGAGGCACAAGTCAATACCCAAGAGTACGGGCGTCGACCATATGGTGTCGGCTTCCTTGTCATTGGACATGATCAGACCGGCCCCCATCTCTACGAATTCTCGCCATCTGGAAATTCATACGAATACCACGCTATGTCGATTGGCGCAAGAAGTCAGAGCGCAAAGACATACTTGGAGAAACACTATAAGAGTTTCGAAGATTGTAGGTATACATATTCATCAAAATTCCACGATAACTAACGGCGGAAATTATCTAGCATCTCTGGAGGAGCTTATAACGCATGGCCTTCATGCCCTCCGAGAAACCCTTCAGCAAGACAAGGAACTCACAATAAACAACACCTCAATTGGAATAGTCGGCCCCTTCTCTGAGCACGAGAAGGCGGGTGCAGTGTCTGGAACTGGGGCACCATCTGCTGGTGGTTCATTCAGAATCCTGGAAGGAGAGAAGATCGATGTGTTCTTGAAGACCATGGTGCCCAAAGAGACACCCGCTCCTGCAGCTTCAGGGAGTGGGACTGCAAGTATGCCAGGCGGCGACGAGGACGTCCAGATGGCAGGATAGGCAAATTGTTGCTCCCTTTGTGAATTTAATATCTTTGTACTTTTTTCGACTGCTCGTGAATCCAATATTTGAATCAGAATCAAATCAACGAATGCTGTCACAGGCCGGCCAAGGGTTCAGTAGCTTTATTAACATTAGATTTTAAGACGATACTTTCTAAATGGGCGGAGATATTAACAATATGTTATGTGCGTCAGCCCAACCTCAAACATTGGTAGTTCCGGAGGTCATGGTGGCCCGTTCAATCACAGGCTTTGTACTTTTTGTCCCGGTGCTAACCTTGGCCCATGCCTCCCTCCAAGCTCTTGCAGCCCTGCTGGGTCTCCTCAAGGTGATGAGTACGTGGGTCATCGCACTGAGAAGCAATACACTTCCAGCCTGGTGTGCTGCAGCAAGCGGCACGGGCACAAGATATAGAAGTGTCGAAATGCCCAACAGTACCTGGATGTTTGCCATGCCGAAAGCGAACGCCATCGCCCTAGCAGCCCCAGGAGGTATGGTGCCAGGAAGCTTCGCCATGAGGGAACGCGAACGGAAGAAAAGGGCGGCGGTGGCGAAGTAGGTCGTCGTTGCGAGAACTCGGTGATCAAATTGAACGGTGGTGGGGTTTTCGAATATGTTGCGCCACCAAAGGTCGGATTTGTCGGCTGATTTGGCGTAGCGAGCGTCAAAGAGTTCGTCGGAGGGCGGTGCGAGCTGGCCACCCATGAGGGGGAACTCGTTATAGAGAAGACCTGCATCTAAGCCAGCAACAAAAGCACCTAAAGAGCTCTCGGTCAATGCATGATCAACAGTTTGAATGAGGGCGAAACGAACCCGAAAGGGCAGTCAAGAACACCGATGCGGTAAGGCCCCAAGCCTGCCTCTTGAAGCTCCTCAGAACGGGATTCCGTAACATTTTCTGAACCGTATCTTTTCCAAGGTCGCTGACACCGCTCCACATTTCCCCCCTTGCAAATCTCCAATCCTTCAGTACTGCCATACCAGTCCCGAAAACACCAAGGTAGAATGCTAAAGCTGCACCGAGATGAGCTGCGAGCCGGTATTGGCTGACTCTGGGGATCCCACTGGGCGTGTCATCCAGGAGGGCCTGGTCCAATCCAGACTTCACCATATACCAGCCGAGTGCGCCTTGCATTCCCAGAAGGACGGATAGACCCGTCAAACGGAGAGCCATGGGTTTCGAGATGCGCTTCTTGGCAAAGAAGTAGGGAATGGGAAGGACGAATGCGAGACCGATGAGACGACCGAGGAGGCGGTGAGACCATTCCATTGAGTAGATGAATTTGAAGTCGGAGAGGGTTGCCTGCGAATTCAGACTGGATTCAATCTCTTCGTTAGTTCGTTGCATCGTATAGAGAAGGAAGGCAACATACACTCTGAATTCAGGAGTTTCCTTGTACTTGTCGAATTCCCTCTCCCATTCCGCCTCTGAAAGCGGTGGCAGAACGCCAGTGATAGGCCTCCATTCTGTGATGCTGAGTCCAGACTCCGTAAGACGCGTCACACCTCCAACAACAACGACGGCAAATACAAGAGTGGAGGTGATCATCAGCCATATGCCGACTGACTTTGGTGCGAGAGTGGGAAGGACTTCCGAAGTAGCAGAAGAATCACCAGTCGTTGAGTTGACGGCTTCAATAGGGACAGCATTTGGCGGAAGGGTAGAGGTTACTGTAGCAGATAGAGGTGTGGAAGTCGTCAGTGAACGCGTCCATGCCGCCTTGACTCGATCCTTCAACTGGCTTGCGAGTGTATTGGAGGCTTTTGACGAATTGAGAAGACTATGCCTAGTGATGCTGGCATTCCAGCCTCTTGTTGCGGTGAAAATGCCTCTGTTGATTGACGAGTAGGTAGAATTGGCTGCTCTAGGAGCAACCCGGAAGGCTGCGGCCTTGCAGAGGAACATTTACAGGGCACTCGCCAGGTAGACGGAGGAACGAAGGTCTTTAGCCGATGACAAATGACGAGTCTGTAATGTGATCGCCGTAGGATAGACGCGGCTTGGGTAAAACGCGGCGAGAATGAACTAGTTACGATACGAAGACTCATCCTTAACTTGTCCCATACTTTCTCCAATATCTCGCCGCCTGCCTGGTTTTTACCGGCGAGACGTCAGTGAACACCAATTGGAACCAGAGGGTTGTATTCGAGTCATTCAAAAGCGGGACTTTCATCTTGATCTCATCAGAACAACAAGGTCGTAGAAATTTGCATGTTCTCCCTATGTACCAAGATACGCCACTTCGAACCTTCCAACAAATTCGACGTGCCAAACAAGCCAATTAATCAAACTGGCCAAGCTGATCGTTCTAACTTCTCCGTTTTGAAAATCCCATCACCAAAAATCCACCGCCGACCCAACCAAACTCAATCCCGCCTTCAGCGCCTCTCTCTCCTTCCTCTCCTTTCGATTTCCTCTCTAGACCAAAACAGCGGTGGGACTCATTGGGGTGCGCCCTCTAAATGCTGAGCTGGGCTTCTGAAACGATCAGGAACGCTTGCTGCGAGTGTCAGGTACATATGGATTAAACCTCTCAGGATAATATCTGAGTGACGTAGCGATACGATATTTGAGGAGGGCCGACCTCGGGACGTGTAACGCGAAGACGCGACCTGTGAAGGGGCCGGGAGGAACGGCGAGTCGGTCGGAGACGTGTATAACGCATTCTATACGCTGAGGCGGCTGGCTGAGCCATGATGGGTTAACGCCTTTTTTTTTGGCTGGGTAGGTGAGATACTAGGTTTTGTTTGAGAGGTGGAAACGAATGCATATTGATAAGTTGAATACATGAATTGCTACGTAGAACTGCTGCGATAGATGAGCTTCAGGAGGACAATTCAACGGCTCTTGTACTGGCCGCTAGAAAGAACGATATACTAGATTATCTACTTGGCAAACCTCATTGCACGGCGCCTGGTCGAAAGCAGCACGCGAACACCCCAGACTGGCTGATGTAACCGGGACAAACCGAACGAACTGCACAGTGACACGCTCATCTGACCACCACCTCACAAGTTTCCCATAAATTACCCCACTCTCCTCACTTTTCCATGCCTTTCTCCAGCACATCCACCAGCCTCTTCAGGCATCTGCCTTTCACCCAGCAGTGTCGCCGCGCCGCCATCGCACGGTACTACTCTGGCTCGTCTGCGTCTGGACTTGGAATATCATCGGGGACATCGAGAACCGTATGGGTAGCTACGTCGACGGTTGAATTTGGCTTGCCATCGACGTCAACATCGTCGTCAACGGCCACACGGAGGCTAACAAGCAGCAATGCAAGGAAGAGCCAGTCGGTATGGACTAAACGAACGTTCAGCACCTCGAGCCGGAGGAGCGAGGGGAAGACACACCCTGATCCGTTGGAGGTGAACCTCACGGAAGGGGAGGAGACGATTTATAAGAAATTGACGGAGAGGTTCGCTCCTGGGCAGTTGAAGGTTCAAGATGTATCAGGTTGGTTTCGGTGTCTTCACTTCGCCCATTCGTGGGTTACTTGGGGAGGGAAGAAGGCATATAATGATGAACAAACTCTCATTCCACTCGAGATGGATGACATGGGATAACTACCCGTGGCTGATTGCAATAATTATCACGTCAGAATCTCACTGATATTATATGCCCTTCTTCTCTTCCCTCCTTCTCCTTCATGCTCGTACATCTTAACTGACCTTCATTCCTCTAGGTAAGCGACATTTCAATCCCTCAACGTCCTTCAAACAAATCCAACTCGACACGTTGAACGATGAACTCCAACAAACGCATGTATTATATGAAGTGGGACGAAATGTCCACTCGTGAAATACAAAATCTCTTATCCAATTGTTCCTACTGACTCCTCCGTTCCTTTCTCCTCTCTACGTCTTTTGGTAACTGGAATGACGCTGACAATTTCTTTTTTCTTTGCGCCTTGTTCTTGTCTACCCGGTTGAATAGGTAAGCATACTTTCTTTCTGTACTTCACTCCTTCCTAGTTCTCTACTGCTCTGAGACTGTCGTTCTGGCTGAGGAGGGACGTGTGATGGACGATATCGCATACATTTGAGCGAATCCCTTGCAGATCAGCCGTGAAAAACCTTTATTCTGAATCTCCTACATATTGCATCCTCTCGAGACCGTACTAACCCCCTCTCCTTACAGGTAAGGCTTCCGTCCACACCCCGCATCGAGTGATGACTATACTCGTTAACATGAGGCCCGCACGACGGGTCATGAAATCAAGCAAATATCCATTCCAATTGTTCCTACTGAATTTCTTCTGGTATTGGTTCGTGCTTGGATGACGTTTGCTGACTGGATTATCTTTCTCCCCATGGTGGTTGACGACTTGGATGAATAGGTGAGCTGCTGGTTTTGGTTCCCCTATGGGCTCCCGTTTCTATCATCATTACTTGGAGCGTGTGGATGGGAGTGGGGGACGGAGACCATGAATATCACATTTGTTTTTCTGATTCGCTTGCACTCGTTTCGTCTATTCTTTCCAAATAGTTCTACTCTTCTTTTGACAACCTTTGCTGACTATTCTCTTCCTTTCTTTGGTGCTTCGTCCACTATAGGTAAGCAACTACTTTCGGTTCTTGTTCCCACTGTGATAAACACAAGTATTTCTGTTCTTCTGAAACGCGTGCACTAGCTGCAGCATGGAGACATTACGATACCTTCTGAGTTTCTTTGCTTTCGTTCGCGTTCTTGACTCCCGCGACATGGACTGACCGTGTTCCTGCTAGGCGGCTGTGGAACGTTTTACGGAATCCTGATCTCGTCAAAAGAGTTTGCTGGCAAGTCGATCGTGCAGCAGCATAAACTCGTGCAAGAGACGATCAAGGAGGAGATTGAGGGCATCCATGGCCTGCAGGTGGGATGGACGTTGAATCGTTGACGATGGTTTACTGATACCTTGTTGTAGATCAAGACGATCCCAGAGTGATTTATTCGACGAACGATATCATTATTCCGTAAAATAGACCATAGACCGAATCCCTTTAATATTGCCCAAGAAGTAGAACCCAATCATAATACGAACGAAATCCCTACTCTCTCTTCCCTAACTCTTCTTGACCAATCTCAGTAGAGATATCGCCTCTCGAGAGTAGGTATCCTTGTAGGGATCGTCGACGATCTCGGACCAGGTAAACTCTTTCTTGAGGAGGGTGAAGAAACGTTTGTCGGCCTTTCTGCGCTTTTTGTAGCAGAAGAGGATGGTTGTTGTGGGTGTAGAGAGGAGGGTGAGGGTGGATACGAGGAGGGGGAAGGCGGGCTCGAAGTAGACGCAGTCTGCTAGGAGGAGGAGGGTCGGAAGTGTGGTGAGTTCGGATGGGAGGGAAGGTGTGCCCCAGGAGAGTTCGAGAGGGGCGACGAGTGAGGTGAGGGCGTTGATGGATGTGTTGGTGGACATGATTGGGAGGAGGGGGCTGTTGTGGGGGTGAGTATACATATATAGTAGGTAGGAGAAATGCATACGCTTGATCGGTTATCCAAATCCGAGTAGTATCCTCACGTTGGATGATCTTGCCAGCTACGAGTCCGACTAGACCTGTGCCTGAGCCTAGTTCGAGGATGGATTCATGTTTTGAGAGGGAGCCTGGAGGGAGAGAGGTGAGGTATGTTGAGAGGACTTGACCTGCTGGCCATGCGATGCCGCCACAGCCTGGTTGTGCGTCGATGGTGAGTGTGATGGAGATGTCAGTGGGGAACGCGAGTGTTGTTTGGGTCGTGTGGGTTGTTGGTATCTGGGAGGGGATGATTGAGGAATTCAGGTCGAGAGTGTCGAATTCTATTCCACTCATTGAGAGAGATAAGATAGAAAGACTAAATGGAGATATGTACAAAGAATGTCACGTTGTAGCCTCGTTTTAATTCATTTCCGTTCACTTAAAACATTCTTCCTGTCAACGTTTTTCTTTTTCCTTACCTTTCCTATTCTCTCCTAATGGCTTTTGAACTGCACGAGGTCGTGTTCAGATGGTCTGTTGTCGTCGGTACCGAGAAGGAACTTCACTCATAATGTTCTAGGCCTCACACTGAACCCAAAGATGTCATCGTAACTGGTTCATTCGACGACGTGAGTCCTCATTTCAAACCAATGAACTGAATTAACTCGATCAACAGTGGGCAAAATCAATCCACCTAAAACCAACACCAACCGGGTTCGAAACCCGTGTCCGTTTGCCCTACAGCGAGAAAACTCCCTACAAGTTCATCGTTGACGGCACCTGGCTCGTCGACGAGGCTAACCCTACTGAGTATGACAATGTCGGAAATCTGAATAATGTCTACAACGCCCCTGCTCCTCCACCACCCACAAAAGTCACCCCGCCTACCACACCGGTTGTAGTCGGCGGGTTTGAGAGCTCAAAGGAGGCCGCGAGTCCTGCTAAGGCTCCTCAGGTTGCCAATGGTACCACCACGGCTAATGGCGGAGCGAATGGGAAAGCCAACGGATACTTCCCAAAAACTGACTCTACTTCCGAAACCAAGTCCGGTTCTCGACTCTCACTGAGCGATTTCGCCAATACAGTCGCTGCGCGGGAGGGCACGACGAGTGCGTATGAGTACGTCAAGAGTGGTCTTGGAGCGGTGATAAGTGGTATCGTCGGCACGGACCCGATTAATGCTGGACAGGTGAGTGTCTCTCTCTGTGCGGGGGCGGTCAAGCTCCCCATTCCTTTATGACGCGAGTGGAGTAGCTGATAATGACATTATTTCAACTTCTGTGTAGATCGCAATTCCAACACCAAACACCGCTCAATCGTTCAACACCATGATCCCACCTACCTCCCCTTCCGCCGACGCACAGAAAGTGAAGGCCGAGCCGGAGATAGCGCCCAACGTCCCCATCGCCATTGTCCCCGTCAACTCGGCCGAGAACAATACCATCATCATCCCCAACGGCGACGCGAAGGAGCCTGACCACACGCATTCGCCTGTGGTTAGTCCTATCAAGCCGACGAGTGATGTTAAGGAGCTCAAGGTCGAGGAACCGACAGAGACAGTGCTGGCCGCACCCGAAGTACCGAGTGTTGAGGTTCTTCCTGTCGCAGATAAGGAGACGAGTGGGGCTGCTGAGAAGTTGCCTGAGGCTGAGGCTGTCGAGGCAGTTGTCCCCGGTGTCGTAGTTTCCGCACCCGAAGTGGCTAAAGAGGAGGAGACTGCACCCGTCGCGGAGGAAGTCCTCGAAAAAGCCGTTCCTACACCTACTGGACCCGTCGTTCCTCCCGAGGCACAGAAGCAGGAGGAGACCGTCCCTGCAGCCATCCCAGCTCCAGCTCCGGTGGAAAGTGCCACCAAGGTTGAGGAGAAGACCGAGACCGAGAGGCCGTCAACACCCACCCCCGCCACCCCTGCTGCGACTGCCGCACCTTCAACACCATCAAAATCCGCCCCAGAACCGACAGCTTCTGCACCCTCAACACCGTTGAGCGTCAAAAAGGGCAGCTCGGGATCGCATTTCAAGAGAGGGTCGTTGAGCGGGACATTTGGGAGTATTCGGGGGAAGAAGGAGGGGTCCAAAGCCGCTTCCAAGGACGACACGAGCAGTTCGTCGTCGAGTGACGATAGCTCGAGCGTCGGCGTTGGGAAGGACGGAAAGAAGAAGAAGAAGAAGAGGGAGAGTATATTTGGGAAGATCAAGAGGGTGTTTAGTCCGCATCATCATCACGACCACCACCATCACCATCAGGACCAGAACGGGGAGAATAAGGTGGAGGGGAATGGGAAGGAGGTGGCGAAGGAGGCGACCAAGGCTTAAACGGCCAAGGGCGATGAGGAGGGATAGGAATGGTGACCCCCTTGATGCCTTTTGATGATGATGACCCGACGACACACGCATAGACGAACCCCCCTCATGCCTCCGGTCTGGGGGTGATGATAAGTTATGACTCTTGATTTTCTCTTGATTAGTTTTAGACGCTCTCCTGATTTCTGTATCTCTCTGTAGCCTGGATTACGTTTTTCCCTTCTTTTACTCTCTTGACTCCCTGGATAGTTTCTTTACTTGCGGAATGCTTTCTTCTACCTCCTGCTACTACTCTCGACTCGAGATGTTTTGTGTATATCACTGGTTTTGATATCCCGATTAACTTGTATGCATACTGTTTCGTTGAACGGCGTGGATCGGATTGGATTTGGATTTTTGCAAGGATGGACTTGAAGACTTGTGTGGCACATGGCGCGAGGGTGATGAAAGTTAGGAAATACTATCCACCCCAACTATAGACGTGCTGCAACTAACTACGAGTGCTCTATCGTTGCAGACCAGTGTGAGTAGGAAGCTCTCCCTGAAGGCCCAGCTTTGCCGCGCGATCAATTGCCACTAGACACCTAAGCCTAGTTGGAACCTAACAAGCTGAAGGGTACTGACACGTTTACAAAAATATACCCGAGTGTCGATGAGTCGGTGACGCGGTGACTCAGGACACTCGCCCCTGGTGACTGACTGCCTACGAGAATCAATGTTACATTCTATATGAGAGGACACGGGCATCTGAATTTACCCGTGGTCCTGGCTGATCTGGTGAGATGGCAAACAAGTAGGAATGGGTGGAATGTCATTGGTCGACGTGATTGACTCCGAGCCGTCAATGGATCACGTACGAGGTGGCGCATCTGCTCAAGCCATCAATATTGGGCAGGCGGATTATTTTGTGCGCTAAACGGAGTGGACGTCGGGCTGGGTAATACGCATTGAGCGTAGACTGATCCCTGGCGAGTTTCTTGACTGACCTTGTCATCCACCTTTGGGGAGGAGACATAAACCTGGAGCGAAGCCAGTGCCCGCGTTGGCTATGTTGCACTACTAACAACGATTTCTCGTAGGCAGTTTCACTTGGGAAGAACGTCTTGAGTCAACTTCGTCACCCGACTCGACAACCGGACGCGTCTCCATAAACGCGTCTGTACCTCTGATCCTGTAGTTCGCCCTAATTCTTGCTTGAGTTTCTCTTGCCTTGCTCCGGGGTATAGGCTACGGGGCGTGATGAGGTATGGCATGCCACGAGCCTATTCACGTCGATTCGCAACCATAGCGCGTCCGTAGTTGCAACACGGGTAGGGGCCATGTGAATGATATTTTTGAGCTACTTGACTACAAGGCGAGATTTGATCGCAAGCAATTTCTCTTGCGAGCGTCGATGGCTCAACTTTCGAGAGTGGGCACTGGGCCAGTGTTTAGTTTGGAACACCCGAGTGTGTCAAAGTCTCTTGTTGGGCTTCTCCTTCACGAGGAACACAGCGGCCAGTTGTATGTAACAGTGTGGAATGCTGATAGGTGGGACTCAGAGCTTTGATCGAAGCCTCTGGAGCCGTCTTCCAAGCCATCATGTACCCGTAGCCCCCGAAACTACAGGCCACAGAATGATTTCACCTTTACCGACGATCGTCGCGGCTCTCGTATATGAACAGGGATGAGGTCAAAATACTCACGATGGTCAAACCACATGATTTCACTCCATATATAGTCGACCTTAGCAAGTTACAGTCAGCCGGGCTCGAGGAGGGGACGAAATCCCAGATCGAATTCGATGGCCGTGTCTCCTCGTATATGTTGTAATATTGATTCTGCAGGCAGCTTCACTAGGGGGGAGTGTCCTGAGTCACCGCACCATCGACTCATGGATACCCTGATGCGTCTCC
The DNA here is from genome assembly GCA_944990035.1 of Clitopilus passeckerianus. Classification (NCBI taxonomy): domain Eukaryota; kingdom Fungi; phylum Basidiomycota; class Agaricomycetes; order Agaricales; family Entolomataceae; genus Clitopilus; species Clitopilus passeckerianus. The sequence goes on along the minus strand of CALYLX010000039.1, from coordinate 95,634 downwards.
GTAAACGTGCCAGTACCCTGGAGCCCGTCAGGTTCCCACTAGATAAAGTCCGCAATTCTTGGCTGCCTAGTGGCGATTGCACATGTGGCATGGCTGGGCCTACAGGGAGGATGGGGTTTGGTATGCCGCACGCCAGCTCACACCGATCTGCAATGATAGCACACCCGTAGTTGCAACACGTCTATGGTTGGCGTGAGTAACGTTTTTAATTTCTTTGACCTGGCCAGTTGCGTTTGCTAGAGTGACTCTTAGCTTCTCCGGGGCATTCCTAGCACTTTGACTTGACAATGCATGTGTCGACATTTCTGATAGCATTGGTGACGATACAAGAATAATGAACACGCTCTCGATCGCAAATGGCCGTCCAAATAGACAAGTTGTTCGCGATACTCGAATCGCACACTCGCCACTTTCTCAAGTCGTTACTATTTCCATGCTTCTGCGTTACAGGATGCTGTCGGTCAAGTAGACCTTACTCCAAGACCGCCAAAATGATGCCTTGTTTTGAAAGGATACGTGAGTTTCTCGTTAAGGACCCACGAGGTGCTGGCTATGACTCACCGGCAGCAATGGTTTCCCCACCCCTCCTGACAAGGACACGACCCATATCTTTACTGATAGCGAAAGGCTCTAGAGGTATCGGCCTCACGTTTGTAGATGAGGTAGCCGAAGCTGCTGCTCCTCCTTCTGAAGATCCAGTTGTAAACGTTGTCGAAGCGACACTCCTCAGGGTGATTTGCACGTCCGCAGACGTATTCTTCTGCAAAACTCGCGGGTTGGTTTTCGCGACCTTTCCGGTAGCCCTGTCAATCGTCGCCGCCAGCTTGCTGATTGTTGCAGGGACATCTCTGGAGTGATGGAAGATTTCTACACTTGTTCCTGCCGTGATTGGCACGGCGATGTCAAATACAATGACGCGTGCAGTGAATGAGGTCGATAGAGGGACGAGCTCCGTCAGGGGACAAAGGACGGAACCTATGTGAAGCTGGACTGGGTCGACTGAGGTAAGAAGGACAGTAACGTTGGTCCCAGTAGCTGCCCAGGGAACAGTGTCTTCGTCAACTTCGATAGCTGAAAACAGAACGTCAGTATCAATAACAGCAATCTAGAGGTTACTTACACTTAACAATAGCAGTCTCGTCGCCGGGTAGAACTCGTAGCTTCTCACCCACTTGAACAACACCACCACAAATGCGACCCGAGATAGCAGCACCTGAGCCATGGCTTCTGAATACGTTGGCGATAGGGATTCGAAGCGGGGATTCAACATCGCGAATCGGTGGTTCAAGCACATCTACCGTCGCAAAGAAGTTCTAGGCGATGCCATTTCGTAGGCAGAATTAGACTCACCCAAGAGATCAACGAGGGTGGGTCCCTTGTACCATGTTTTCAGGGGAGCGGCGTCTTGTCCTTGGCACGAAACAAGGTTGACGCCCTGCATAGCGCCTACAGGTGCAAACTTCGTTTTTGAAGGGGCAAATCCGGACTGTAGAAGGAATTCTTTCAGGACATTGCATATCTCGGTGTATCGAGACTCGCTCCATTCAACCTGGCCATTCGACATCAGACTTGTGACCTTTGACCGAAGATTCATAACGAGAACAAACCTGGTCCAATTTGTTCACCGCCACCACAATCTGAGAAACGCCCAAGCTCCTGACAAGGAGCAAGTGTTCTCTGGTCTGCCCACCCCTGCTAAAACCAGCTTCGAACTCGCCGTTCGCGGCATCCACGACAAGCAAAGCACAATCGGCTTGAGATGCCCCAGAGATCATGTTTGGAATGAAATCCTTATGGCCAGGGGCGTCGAGGATGGTAATCTGTCGACGTGCTGTTACGAGAGTCTGTAGAGCAATGTCCATGGTGATTCCCCTTTCGCGTTCCTCCGTGGTCCCATCCAGACCCCAAGCCCAGCTGAAGCTACTTTTGCCGGCTTTGTTGCTCCCTCTTTCGTTGGCTACGCGAGTCTTGTCGCTGATACGTCCAAGTTCATATAGGAGTCGACCCATTAGAGTCGATTTCCCTGCATCGACGTGCCCTGACAAAGGTTAGTCCAGGAGAATTGGATTATAGACATACATAGACCATACCTATGACCACGAGGCTCACAGCTTTCTTCCGGTCCTTCCCGCCCCCTTCAACGATTCGTTTTGCCTCTTCTAAAAGCTTCTCTCTTGCAAATGTCATTTTCGGCACCTCCTCTAGTCCAGTGTTTCGTGGTTCATTATCGATAAGGTTCAGAGCAGACAAGTCCAGCTGCCTCTGATCGGTCGCTCGTGACGGCGTCGCCGCCCCAGCTTGTTTAGCCTTAGCTTGGGGTCCAGTACTTTTCTTCTTCGTTGGTGTGTTAGGCACCGATGGGGCTCGCGATGCTGGCGTGGAGGCGGTAGCCTTTTTCTGGGCCTTTTCTCGTTCCTTTGCAGCTATATTAAATGAAAATACAAAGATCAATACAAAAACAATAAATTAAAAAGAAAAGTAAAGTGGGTGGATCACAAAGGGGGAGGGAGGGTTATGTGGAAATAGGTTTCCGTGTGTGTGTTTTCTGCTGTCCCAGTGACGTCCCGCGTCGTGCATTCATGATTATATCGTCAGGGCTAGGTCCATCAAATCTAAACGAGGAGGTGGGGGAAAATCCTGGAATTGGAAGAGGTTCAAGGTCCTCTGACGTCTGGTTTTGGAAATCTTGCTTGGACTGTAATGTGACGTCGGATTGTTCGCCATCGTCCCCCCTATGACGCCTCTTTTCTTTGTCCCTACGCCGCCTGCTCTTCTCCTTGCCTTTTATACCCGAACCAGTCAGACCATCATCCACGAGGAGAGAAGCAAATGCCGAAGGCGACGCACGGACGTGATTTGACAGCGGCGCTGAGAATATAGTTGGTGATATTGGAGATAGTTCCTCCTCGGTAGCCGTCGTGTCATCGCGGAGATAGCCTCGCTTTCCTTTCATCGCAAGCTTGGAACGCCCGGGAGGAGGAGGTGCAGCGCCCAACGGCACAACGTACTGCTCAGGAATGATCTGCGATCTGGCTGGGTCCGTGAGCGTGAATAGAGATTGATACGACGTTGTGATTGCGGTCGTGACAGTGGGACCATTTGCAACGGGTGTCAGATACTCTGTTACGGGCTTTGGAAGCTTTGGCGCTTTGTTTGCATTGGTCTTCGCCATGGCGAGTTTCGCCAGTTTGGAGGGTTCTCGTGGCCTTTCACCGGAGGTACGGAAGGTTTGGACTTCCTTATAAGAATGTGCCGAAGCAGCGTCGGAGTCCTTGCTTTGAGTCGGTAGCGGAGGTGTGTTTGCCTTGGGAGTAAGCTCCTCCCTCAGAGATTTCGCAGGTGACTGGGGTTTGGGGGAATTTGAACTTGTTTTCCGTGACAGCGCGGAAGGCTTGTCCTGTTTGTCGGAGGTTTTGTCCATGGCTTCCAGCTCCATGGCCGCCCGTATTGCACGGTTGACAACTGACGACATTGCAGACGATTGTCTAGCCCCTGTGTTATAGAAATCTACATTCTCCCCAATGTCATGATTGGATGAGACAACGGAGGCTGTGGATGGTTGCGGAGAAGCGAGGGATTCAGGGGAGGGGCGAAGACCAGGATATGTCTTCACTGAGTCATCAGAAGTGAAGTCGGATGACCTGTAGCTCTCGCTTCGTAGACTTGAACGCGAGCTGGCAAGCAAGGATAACTTTGAAGACTTGGGTGTGGGAGCCGGAGACGGTGCGGGGGATTGTGCCGCTTCACTGGGTTGGCTACGAGCACTGGTTCGAGCACTGGCCAGTCGTGCAAGTTTGGAAGTTTTCTGTGTCGGCGTAGCTCCTCCAGAGGCTTCTGAACCTGATTTTGATACATAATCTGGTATCTCAGGTAGCACTTCCGACGGAGGTGCGACCTCGCTCGGCGCCTTGCGAGGAGTTGCGGTCCCATCACTCCGAGCATCAGAGGTGGGTTGCGAAGGCGGTGGCTCATATAAGGATAGTCGTCCAAGGGCGGAGGCTGGGGGAGATACAGGAATGAGGTTCGGGTCTAAATGTCCGGGGCTACTGTATCTATATTGCGAAGACTCTGAAGAAAACTAGTTAGCTAACCAAATCACTGGGGGGGAGTAAGACTTCGAAACGAACCTATAGGTTCTCCATACGACTCAGTGATACTTGAAGCGCGTGTTAGAGGGGTGGGTGGTGGCAGCAAGCGAGCTGCTGGAGACCATCGTGGTGTAGTCTCCGTTCGTTCAGTCCCTTCTGGAATCGTTGTCAAAAATGACCTCCTTCGAGAGTACTCGTATGGGTCCAAATGTTCATCCATAGGTTCCTCGTATGCATGTTGTTGTTGTTGTTGCGCCAGGAATATCGCCGGCACACGGGGTCCGGCAGTTGGGTAAGGGTCATGCTCGAATTGCTCTGGGTGATAGTACTGTTCGTTACTACCAGAGTAGTCGTATTCTTGGTCCTCTTGAGGGAGTGGGGGGAGCTCCTTCGAGATATCTGGACCTATGATAACACAGTATCAGCATGGTGAATGCGTAAGGTGAAAGGTTGGCGGTGTATGGGGAGGGGAGCAAACAGCATGCACCTTCGACGTCGAGATTTCAACTTGGAATGACAGCGCGCGCTCGTCACGGGACACACATAGCGGAAAGGAAAATTCAGGCTGAGGAGTTGGAGTACATCTCACCTTTGCGCTCTTTTGCTTGTTGTCGTCTGGCTTGTTCCTCTTGATGATGGGTGTTAAATAGGAGAAAATAATATATGGGCCAAGCTAGCACACCTAGAGCCCACTCAATCGTCCTTTCCTGGTCAAAATATGTCTCCCAGAGCGTGTCTTTGATATCGTGATCTGATATTCCAGAGGTTTCTGCACTTCCCAGAATGTCTCGCACTGCTTGGAGGCCTTCATGCATTTGAGCTATAATTGCGAGTTATATAAGCAAATGAAGGTCATCGTAAAATATTTATTTCGTACCCAATTGCTCGTCAGTCATCTCTTCTCCACCATCGGAAAGAGCATCATCATCCAGCTCGTCTGCAAAACTGCACGATTAGATATTGAAACTAGGTGCGGTAATGAGTTAACATGCCTTCAATATTCATATTTCTAATATCGCGATGTCTTGACATGTTTCGTATTCTTGACAGAGACTAATAACCCCAGCGTCGAATGGCAGAGCAGATCATGGTCAGTGACTGATTTGGGTTCGAAGCGAGAAGCCGTCGAACAACAAAGCCAAATATCGTCGCCAAATTCGCAGGACGGGCTACGTCTACACTAACCTCTTGATTTTCAGTCGTTCACCCACTCAGGATACCAAAATGTTCTCTGCTCTTCGCGCTGCATCTTCCCGTTCGACTATTCGTGTATGTTTCGTCTCTTCAACTTTCGGCTCCAGCTAATGGCTCTTATCATCCGTGTCACAGTCCTTTTCAACGAGCGCGTCTCGCAACCAGGACCTTGCAAAGCTGACCCTCGTCGGCCGTCTTACTAGAGACCCTGAGGTCAGGAGAACCAAATCCGATGCAGAATACGTTGTGTAAGCTTATCAGTCTTCTCAGAAACGCCAGCTTCTGACCTCGTATGCAGCTATACTGTAGCAACAACCAACTACCCTCCCCCTCCCCCTGATGCCAACGGTGGTACGTGACTTCAATTCTCGCGCTGTTCTCTTTTGCATAAATGAATGCTGTTCAGAACGCAGACCAGCTGGGACAACTTTCCACCGTGTCCTTTCCTTCTCAGAGAATGCAGTCCGGTACCTACAAAACTTGAAGAAGGGCTCCAGAGTTTATGTCGAAGCTGGCTTTGAGTTGAGGGAACCTGAAACCGGTGCCGACCCCTCTACACCCCAGGGTCAACGTCAAATCTTCCTCAAGCACGGTCGGTTGTTTACGTTTCTGGCCAATACTCTAGAGTTCTAACACGCGCTTACAGACATGATCCGAGTCCTTGACCGCCCCAAGCCTTCACCCACTGAGCAAGGAGAATTCTCAGACTGATTTATTACCCCCAATTTTGGTTCCTGTAATTACTCGTAGTATTCTTGTATAATTCGAGGTTCTTATTGTTCATTAAGACGACCCCAAAAATCAGCTTGACATAATGCAAACTAAATACACCCCTACTGGTAGAGTAATTACTGAACGAAGCCGTCATCATATTCTGTCTCTGGACGCCTCGGGTAACCGCTCTCAGTTCCGCCTCCATTCACCATGTGTATTTCGGATTGCTGCCATTCCTGTGAGGCAGTGTTAAGCATGAGCAAGTAGAGGTCACGGAACACTGACCTTTGGGGTTTGTGGCTCAGGGATTGGCATAGAAGGCGGGGGTCCCGACATGCTATTCCGCTTGATCTTGTTCAGGTAATCGCGTACAGCAGTAACAACGAGCTTTTAATAGATTAGGGATGCTGGAATGAAGGCCGTTCAGCACGTACATGATGGTCATCCTGGGAAGAACCTGAGTAGCAGGCAACAACTGCAATCGGACAGCAAGGAGCATTCTGGCAGTTGGTCGGAACTTGAGAGGAGCAGGAATTATTTTTGGTGGTACCATACCTCCAACCATATCGGAAAGGCTGTTTGAAAGCTTAGCAGATTGTCAACAAACCAGTATGCAGCACGCACCTCCTCCATTTACTCGGAAGTCTCCTTGCAAGCCCATACCAAGTTGCTTGGGTGTCTTTCCCATTGCACTCATGCCTTTTTCGACATAGAAACTCGAATGTCCTGTCCTCTTAACCACGCTGATCATCCCTTCAATACATGCCCAGCTGTCCAAACTGATGTCGCCGATACCGCTGGGGTGGCCAAGGTCCCCAACCGTACAAGCAAACAACGTATGTCCAGCAATTGTTTGGATGGAGATGGCCAAGCCTTTGCCTGCTCCTGACTTGTGCCGAGAAGACTGCCTGAAACGTTTTCTCATGGACAAACCCTACTCGACTATCAGTCGATGCAAAGGCGAAGTAATCCAGTCACTGACCAATGTAACTGCTTCCGATGCATCAAATCTCTCAAATCGATAGGTCCCTTCTTCTTTCAATGCTTGAGTAGCAAGGTCGGCATCACTTGGTGTGATAGTTTGGTAGCCCGAGAACATGAGTATATTGGCTCAGATGATGCTGAAAAGATAATCACTTGGGAAATGTGAAGTACTGGAGTATGGAGAGAGAAGCTGAGGGGAGAAAGCTGAAAACGAGATGGTCAGCAGCAAGGTTTACACGCGACCCTGTCGAGGCCGACAGTCACAATAAATTCGCGGCATCATCCAGGAGGCTGCAATGAGGTAAATTAGGCGGCCAAGGCGTCTTGTTAGGCGAGTTGTCGGCGGAATGACGTTTCAACCAGGAGCTCACTGTCCACTAGAACTTTTTCAGAAACTAGACATTCAAGGCCTAATAAGCGTTCTCAAGCATGAGAATACAGGACAAGAGGCGGGATTGGTCCGATTGGAGGCATATCCGGTGTTGATCGGCGTTAGACATATCCGGTTCCCCGAGTTCCTACCTCTGACCCGTTCAGTGTGATTGAATATGCACCCGCAACGTCGACCGCGACTTTCACCTTCCCTCGGCCATGGAATTCTTCAGTAATCTTGGTTCAGACCCTCTGAAACCTTCAATATTCGAGCTTGTTGCCCAGGAGCAGTTGAGGGACCTTCTGCAACCGGCACTCAAATACATTCTCGCCGTGCGTATAGTTTCAGTGCTTCTTTGTGGGTAGGAAAACTAACCTTTGTCCTGGTTCAGATCTTTGCACAATCATATCCAAGATATTTACTTAGGATTGTCAACCGGCATGAAGAATTCTACGCTGCTCTCATGCTGCTGGTGGAGAGATATTACCTGAGGAAGCATAGTCCGTACTGCCCCATCCTCTTCCGAGGTTCTCTGGCATTGATTCCGGATACTTGCAGATGCTTCCTTCGCAGAGAACTTCTATGGCCTGAAGAGGAGACGACGACCTTATATTCAGACGGATAGGACCAATGCTGCCGTGGGTGGTATACCAGCGGGGGAGAAACTCCGAGACCAAGAAATCTCGCGCTCTCTGCTTTTCCTGGTTAGCTTGCATTGCCATTTGGAAGACACTCAAGACACTCAGGGCTGAATATTCTTTCCCAGGTAGGGGTACCATACCTACGAGCGAAAGCTCATGATTATTACGAGGAATTGGGAGGTGGTGTCCCTTCGGATATCATTGATGACCAGCTCGGTACGCGTCAACTACCCGCCTTGACAGAAGATGTAGGTAGTCTACCTGGTGCGCGCAATGAATATCTCGTTAACTTGGTCTATGTCAGAGTTACAAGGCACGGTTCCGCCGGGTGTACAAAGTGGCATATCCTTGGCTAAACGCTGGATTCGAAGTATGGCTGCTAATATGCAATATTGCATACTTATTCGACCAAACACCTTTCTACCGCCCCTGGCTTGCTTGGATAGGTGTGGATCTCCGGAGGCTTGGTCCCGAAGATTTCGTAAGGCAGCTGTCGTTGACGATGATTTGGTGGTTCTAATGAATTATGTTTAGCGAGCTGCTGCTCTGGCAGCCCAGAGCAAAGCGTCGAAAACGCCAGGTTCGATATTGGCCAGGCTACGAGGGCTTTTCACGAGGTCACCACGCCTTCTCCTCGATTCGCTGCGGCTTCTGCTGCCAACTGCCATCTTCGCTTTCAAGTTCCTGGAGTGGTGGTATTCGCCTAACTCACCTGCCCGATCTCTGAGTACTTCGCCCCTCGGGCCTGCTGTACCTCCACCTCAGATGTTGCCTCCGCATCCACAGGGGATACCGTTTGACAGCAACAGTTATGGGGTGTGCCCAATCTGTCACAAGAACATAAATAATGCCACCGCATTACCATCCGGATATGTATTTTGCTATCGATGTGTATATGATCAGGTGGATAAACACGGGAGATGTCCAGTTACTCTATTGCCAGCTAGGGCTTGGCAGCTCAGAAAAATACTCGTGTAGCACACGTCGATCCCTATATATATTCCACGCACGTTTGTCGGGTAGTCTAAACCAATGCCTTGCATGAATTTGTTATCGATTCACCGTGACTCCCTCCGTGAAGCGTGCCGGTAGGCCTCCGAATTGGCGAAATTTACAATTATTTTGCACGTGCGTAGCAATGGCCTGCCAAAGCGACCTCGACTATTCATCCGAGCACTTCCCATTGTCATCGCAAGGTTTCCTCATGGATCTTTTGCCTTGACGTTATCTACCAAGAGACTATACACGCTTTTTTGGGTGCTGAAAACGGATTTTAACGTGAACTAAAGCAACTTGCACCAAGTATGAAGGTAAGCTATCATCTCATGCCCCTGTCCTCTGCGAATGAACTAACGGTTTCTGGAAAGTTCGGAAAGCACATCCAATCTCAACAAGTGCCAGGATGGGCGAACTATTACCTTGACTACAAGTTTTTGAAGAAGATCATATCTTCACTCGCTGCAAATCGACCAGCTTCGGAAGCAGCGGCCCTTGCCTCTGGTGTTCGACCATCTGATATTCTTGGGCACACGACAACCACTTCAGCTCCCGCGCCCAGTCCACGCAGTCCTCCGAATGATCCTGTGGAGGAGTTAGGCCGTCCCCCAATCATAACTGGCTTCGGGGAGGACGCAGACCGGGGTCCTGATTATCGAGCCCACAAAGCTGCCTTTTTCTTCAGACTAGAACGTGAACTTGAAAAGGTGACCCGTTTACTCTATTCATACAAAAACAAGTCTTATCGCGTTGCACGATAGATTAATGCCTTCTACCTGCAAAAGGAAGCCGAGCTCAAGCTCCGCCTTGAGACGCTACTATCCAAACGAAGAGCTGCGGCCATGCGTGGTTTCTCCGACACAGGTGGAGACGCTGCTCAGAATCACGTCGAATGGCGTGCTGTCGAGGAAGGGTTTCGGCTCCTGGAGAGGGATCTGGGAAAATTACAGGTATCCGCCCGCGTAACTGCCTCCTCACAACTTATGCATGAACGCAACTTTCACAGCAATTCATTGAAGTAAATGCTACTGGCTTCCGCAAAATCCTTAAGAAGTTCGACAAGCGCGCAAAGGCTACAACAAAGGAACTATATCTATCTAGGCAGGTAGACGTTCAGCCAGTGTTCAATCGTCAGGTTGGTTCATTCAAGTATATTATCAAACCCCATACTGACGAGTGTTCCAGCTCATCTCAGAGCTTTCAGATACGGTCGCTGCATGTTTGCTGGATCTCACCGATTTATCCTCTGGCCTGAAATTTGAAGGTCCCGCTGCAAATGACATCTTTGTTCAGCAGATTATGGCAGAATCATTATCTCCTGTGGGCCCATTCCGAGATTTGGAAAACAACCTCCATAAATCAGTTGCCAGTCGCGACGAGTCTTCCATCTCCGAGTGCATACGGTATTCCGACATTCTTGCTGAGCAGGCCGGAAGCAAACCAATCATCGCCCGTATCCTCTGGAATGCTCTGTTAGAGGCTCCATCAGACCTCACAGACCTCATTCTAAATTCCATGTCGGTACCCTTCGACTTCCAGTTCATAGACGATATCAATGAACGGACGTGCCTGCATACTGCATCCATGTCAGTTTCACTTCCCCTGGTCGACCTCTGCATTCAAAAAGGCGTCCCGGTTGACAAGACTGACATATATGGGCGTACCGCCTTACATTACGCTTCCATGAAAGGCCATCAGGATATATGCAGGCGTCTGCTGCAGGCCGGCTCTCCAGCAAACTCTCTGGACAGAGACAACTATACGCCTCTCATCTACGCCACTCTGAAAGGCAGTGTTGACTGCGTCAGAATCCTTCTCGATGAGGGAGAGGTTGAGGCAGGGCCTCCTCAGGGGCTTGGAGATCTCTCACCACTCGCTGTGGCAAGCCAATATGGCCATGTCGAAGTCGTTGTATTACTTCTGCATTACGGAGCTCGTTCTTTGACGAACAGCAACGGCGAATATCCTATGCACCTTGCCGCCCGAGAGGGTCGTGTCGAGGTTTGCAAGGTTTTGATAACTCAAGAAGGATGGGACACCCCCGACAAATATCACGAGTGGACTCCACTATTCCATGCGGCCCGCTACGGACAGGACGACTGTATTCGAGTTTTACTGGACGCTGGGGCCAAATTAGATGGTGCCGATGAGTTGGGACATCTTGCAACCTACTATGCTGCATGGTATGGACACCAGGGGTGCCTGGAGATGATTCTGGAGGCAACTGCTCGTTCGCGGCCAACAGAGGCTACGACCTTCCCTCAAGGCTCTCTGATGAAGATATCTCAGCCAGAACAGACCGACATCGACCTCATACCATCGCTTTCACTCCCTCCGCCAATCATGCCCCATAGGGTCTACGGGCACAATTATTTGGATAGAAACCACCTAGTCCAAGTCACAGTTGGCTATACAGGAGAGCAGACGGGTGTGCGACTTCACCACCGATTGATCAGTCCTGCTCTCGAGGACGAGTATATCGTGGCATCCACGCCTCTAAAACTGGTGATGACTACAAGCCAAGGTGTCAATTCAGCCCCTTACACAGTTTCGCTGCCACAAAAGACTGCAGAATCCTTCACCTTCCAGGTCCCGTCTCTAAGCAGTTTCTCCCTGGAGTTTTCCGTATATCCGAATTTCGGCACAAAGACCATCGGACGTGCTGTCGCCCTGCCATCTATGTTTTCGAGTACACCGCATAGCAGCGCCTTTACTCTTCCCATTTTGGATACACGGCTCCATGTCATTGGAGAGGTAAGTCCGGAAATGAAGCTCATTAATTTGGTTGGATTAATGGCTGACGTACCTCATCCAGGTCGATGTGGAAGTTAAAGTGATCACTTCATTTGAAGGCGTTACTTTAGAAGTTGGAGGAGATGTGGAGACATATTGGAAATCTTTAACAACAACACCCTCTGTTGCCCAGCTCGGCGTTCCTCAATGGCCACATCGATCAAGTCTCATAGGCTCAGCCCAGGCGTCACCATCAGTCCACTCGATCACGAATACGGAAGGACAAGTTTTGACGATATCATCGGTGCAAGGGAGCTATTTCGGTGTGGTGGTACAGGTCACGAGGGATTTCCACCCAGTCATCTATCCAGACTGGCTACTTCCGGAATCAGGCTTCGAGATTGGCGTCTCGGACGTTACATTGGAGCAGTTTGAAGCACTGGCGCACCGGCTAAAAAGGGACGCCTTACCGGTCGGTGAAAAGAGTCTCGATGACTGGTCCAAATACTTGTCGAATTCAATGATCTCTCTTGCACAGCTTCTTCAGGTGAGTCGGCTATTCAACAATGCCTGCTGCCGCTGATTAACCCATCTAGCTACTGCCCCTGAACATTAATCTGAGCATTGAATTGGCGTATCCATCTAGCCAGACAAGGAACCTGCTGTCCTTGCGCCGTCGCATCGATTTGAATGTGTTTGCTGATTCGGTTTTGCGGCACATCTACCACGGTTCCACATTGCCAGGAGGGCATTACTCAAGGCGACAGATTATTTTCTTGTCATATTCCCCCGACGTATGCACGGTCCTAAACTGGAAACAACCGAATTGTTGGTGGCTACTTGCACAGTGTTAGGAAGCTTTACTAATTCAAAACTTCATGTCAGATCCGGTCTTCTTTGCGTCAAGATGCGGAAAATCCGGTATCTTCTCCCCCAGACCAACGGCCCTAGGCGTAGAAGAACAGAAGGACCCACGGCTGTCAAGCGTTGGGGCTGCGGTTGAATTTGCCAAAAGCAACAACCTTCTCGGCGTTTTCGTCGATGCAGACCTGCTGGTAAGAGTGGAACGAGGCTATATTTGGCGATCCTCTAAAGTTTTGTGACGCATGGTTTTCTAGGTGCAGGTCCCATCTTTGATTAACGGGATCAGGAACGCAGGGCTCCTGGTTGGCGTTCATGGGGAGTCGAATATGTTGAGTAAACTTGTCACTGATTCAGACATTGACGGAACGCCAGTGGATGCATATATGCAAGATAGCCGGTTGTTATTTACTGATCATTCGATACAGGAGATGCTATGATGAACTACATACTAAGTCAATTATTGCTACTGGGTGAATGTGTAAGATGCGGAATAGATACAAATACATTAAGTGGAGATTGTTGTACTTTCTAGAATATGCAATATCTAGTGGATTGTCTAAGCTGATAATTATTTCTAAACGGATGCACGATATAATGCGGCGTATGATCCATTTCTTGCCATTAATTCTTGATGTGTCCCAAATTCAGTTATGCTCTAGGGAGTCGTAGAAATGAGTTTTAAAATGAGTAACATGATGTCGTCCACTTACCCCGTTCTCCATCATAGCAACCTTGTCGGCGCGACGAGCTGTCGAGAGCCTATGGGTGATGAAGATCACGGACTTGATTTTTTCACCAGATGGAGACTTAGAAATCTTGTCAATGGTGTCGAAAATCTGATTTTGAGCGTGGGCATCAAGCGAAGATGTCTTAATGGAGAAAAGCACCCATAAAGAAACAGACAAAAAGAGGTCCATTAGACTATCTTCCACCAGTCATTGGGAGTTTACTTACCGGTTCATCGAACAAGAGTAATTTGACATCGGGCCGGCTTGCTCGCATGAATGCTCGTGCGATGGCAACTCTTTGCCACTACGGAGATGACAGGGTCAGCCAGTGTTCAAAGCACGGGAAGGATGAATCAGCCCACCTCGCCACCCGACAAACCGTGGCGTTGGGATGAGGATGGCATCAGATTTCTCATGCCTGGGTATGTTATTGTCTCAAGGCCGTGAGGTTCTAGGGTCGTCTGTAATCCATTAGGTAGTGACTCCACCAATGCATCCGCCTCGGCGAGGTGTATCGCTTTTTGGATCAAGCGCTCATGCTGTAAGTGCTCAATACTGCCCAGGCCGACATTCTCCTTAATGGATGCATTGAATTTGGAGAACCCCTGGAAGACGGCGGTCGTATGCGAGTGATACTCGTCCGGATGGTAACGTCTTATGTCAACGTTATTTATCCGCAATGAACCTGTACCGAAGTCGACAATTCTGAGGAGGACCTTGGCAAGAGTAGATTTTCCTGAATTCACGGAATACGTCAGTAATACTCATTAGACGAACAGCTCATGGGACAGGTACCTGATCCATTAAACCCCACTATAGCCAAGCTTTCACCAGCCGCCAGATCGAAACTGACATCTTTGAGAGCTGGCTCATTGCTGCCAGGGTAAGTATATGACAGGTTTCTACAAGCGGCAAATCAGTACAGTTCCCGGGGCGCGGTAGTTTTAAATGACTGACCTGGCTTCAATCTTGACGCCCGAAGGTATGTCGTTAAAAGGAATTAAATCCTCATCGGCCGGTTGCAAGCGAGGTTTCAATTTTGTACTCGCGCAGAATGCCGCCATAAGGAAAATTCCCTGGAATGCCATCCGAATCGTAGTGACAAGATTCGTGCAGGCAAAGATTATACACTGAATTGAGCTGCGATAGAGCGTCAAAGAACCCAGGGAAGCTGCCGAGGTTTGCATAAGAAGGACGAGAGGTATCTAGAATAGCAACCAACACGAACGTAAGTTTGATCAGACGTCAGGTAAAGAATATGCTTGAAAATCTCACATTCTGGAGGGCGAATATAAAGTCAGATAGATTGAGTTGAGAGATGAGCGAAGTGTCACGGAGAAGGTGGGCTTTGTCCGAGGCGAGCGATATCCTCCGAGCACTGGACCATGATTCGAGGATCCAGTTCCCCAGGCCGAAGAGCTTGATCTCTGGCCGATGGACCTCGCTATAGGCGAGGCTTCGCATACGCTCCTGTCGCACGGACGCATGGGCCTCCTGCTCATTGAATTGCAATTCAGGTTCGTACTGAGAAAAGTTGCACCAAGTGAGGAGAAGCGGGAGGGTTGCAGAAATGATGGAAAGCAGGAGAACGCCGAGATGGGCAACGCCGCGAGTGAGGGAGAAGACCAGGAGTATGTGCGAGACTATTTCCGTGGTCAGGGAGAGAATCCGTATAAAATCGAGCGGCGAGAGAACGCCAAACCCGCCGCCGTTGAGGGATTGTGCGAAAAGTTCAGATTCCTGAAGCAGGTCCCGTACTTGTGGGTCCGCTAGAGTGGGGACATCAAGTCGAACTCGTTGTTCCAATTGCTGAAATTCCACGTAGAATTTCGCTGACTCGAGCACGATGTGTTCATTGGATGAGCTATTGTTCCATCCGATGAGACGATCCCCAGAAATGGTGAAAAGGTGGAAACATACGCAAACGACTCAAGTAGACCCTCAAGCCCTCTCCTCAGTAGTTCTGTGGCGATCAAACACAGAATTCTAGACCATGTGAAATTCCTTGAAGCGATCAATGCTTGCAGCTAAACGGAAGGGGAAGAAAAAAAAAACAGGACCACGTAAGTTCCCCGCGAATAGAAATCCAGGAAAGCTATTTGAGACCAACCTCATCAATAATCATAGCCTAAAGTGCCAGAAACAACGTGAGACCTGGTGTGTTAGTGCTGGAAAGGGTAGCAATAATCAAATGACGTACCTGGGAATAACCTCGGAAGGCGGGAAACAGACTTCGAACGATGTTCAGGGTCATCATCAGTGTCGTTCGGAGTGGATTGAGTGCCCAAAGTGCTCCGAACTAAACGTACGAAACAAAGAAAACACCCAGGAAATCTTTAGCCACAGAAAAGATACGGGTCACGAGATGCGTGAAAGCGTCTGCGCCCAAACTCTAAAGAAAGGCACTCACAAAACGGAAAGCGCACTTCTGAACTGGGGTGCTAAATGCGAGACGTGCATTTGTGTAGCTGAGTTCGCGCTGGGCTCCTGCGACAAGTAGAGCATCACTTTGCCCCGGTACCCGTCTTGACGCCAGCCAAGCATCGTATACTGGCTGGCAGCTGTCCTGAGTCTCCTTCGAAGTTTCTTGCTTGCTTTCTAGCTTATCCGGTGGGTCATCCTCTGAGGTTGTCGAACTAGCTGAGGACGGCACAGATTCTCGAGAAGCCAGAGGAGTCGCCAGAAGACTTGAAAAGAAGAACATAGGATGTGAAGGTCTCGGGCACATGTCAGAGTAAGACTGTAGTACCATTTGTGTCGGCGTTATAGGTAGCAGCAAGAGAAAAAATTGGGCAGCAAGGAGAATGTGGAGAACCTAGGAAGGTTACTTTAATATACGTATGAGATCCGGGTGAACTTCATGGCCGTTGATGCTATGCCAGAGAAAAAGTGAGGGGAGAGTATGGCCTGTACTGCCCCAACTATGCGCATTTGGCAGATGCGACCCAGTCGTCGGCGACGTAACACGAGCCCTTCAGATAGCTATAAAAGGCAACTCCCGCCCACTCTTTGGTCTCCCCGATGCATCGCCTATTTCCTTTTACGGTAGCGATCAATTTATTATTCGAAAACATTTCATTTCACTGTTTAACTCACTCGTCCGATAAAATATTTTCAAAAAATGTCTTCAGACCATGCTGCCGCTCTTTCGAAATCGTTGCACAACCTTGCAATACAGTCTAACAGAAACGACGAAGAAACTGGCACAGCAGCTACAGCAGACTCTGCTTTGACGCCCGCAGCACCTGCAACACCTCATTCAAGAGATGACTATGGGTTTCGGAAATCCGGCATATCGAGTCCTCATCTACCCTCAGACCCGAACAATCCGATCTCAGCAGTAATTAGCCTCTCAAACATCGTGCCCGATCCCCATGGTCTCGGCTGGCCAGGTCAGCAAGAGAGTCCTTGTCTTTCTCTCTGGTAA
The DNA here is from genome assembly GCA_944990035.1 of Clitopilus passeckerianus. Lineage (NCBI taxonomy): Eukaryota > Fungi > Basidiomycota > Agaricomycetes > Agaricales > Entolomataceae > Clitopilus > Clitopilus passeckerianus. The sequence continues at coordinate 78,892 of CALYLX010000039.1, read as the reverse complement.
AACCTGACCCACTTGTCTCGTCACAAGCAAAACAGACTATCTCACGACTCAATGCCACACCCGAGGAGAAACGAGCCCGTGAGCAGAAGATGTCGGAAGCCGTCCGAGTTATCCTCGACTGCATCGGCGAAGATCCAGATCGCGAGGGTCTACTCAAAACCCCTGACCGCTACGCCCAGGCTCTCATGTGGATGACTCGAGGATACGAGGAAAGGCTGGCAGGTTCAGTGCTTTTTTCATTTACGATTCGACACCTCCGCTCATTTTAGCTCAACCCCGGACAGATGTCATTAACGATGCAGTATTCGCCGAGGACCATGATGAAATGGTCCTCGTAAAGGACATCGACATCTCTAGCCTATGCGAGCACCATCTGGTCCCCTTCACGGGAAAAGTACGTTACACTCCTGACCTCTTCTTCTGTTTTCCCCGTCGTGCTGATCAAGGGGCTTTTTGTTTGGTTCTGTCAGATTGCCATCGCCTACATCCCGAACAAACTAGTCCTGGGTTTATCCAAATTGGCCAGGATTGCAGAGACCTTTAGTCGCCGTCTTCAGGTCCAGGAGCGTCTAACTAAACAGGTCGCCATCGCCGTTCAGGAGGCGATTAAACCTCGTGGAGTGGCTGTGGTTATGGAAGCAACGTGAGTTAAAATCCATCCTCGTGTCTGCCATATTGGACCCATACCTCATGTTTTTGCGACCCACAGCCATCTTTGTATGACGATGCGAGGCGTCCAAAAGCCGGGATCGATTACCACGACATCATGCATGCTTGGCTGCTTCCGCACACAACAGAAAACTCGCGAAGAGTTCCTTACCCTTCTCAAGCATTAGAAGGGTCCCTTCCTATACCTCCAACTGTGCGATTCCACTCGCGCCGGTGCCTACTGATCTATTACAGTATCACATTTGTACTATAATTCATCCTATAACTGCTCTTGTATCAATACACGCTCCACTCACTAGTGGGCAAAGGGAAAACGGGAGGAAGGGTTTACCAACCACTATTGTATTCACCAACCGATCATTCAACAGGATCTCTGCAATTACTACTAATTTACACATACGCTACTCGTCCGTCGGCCAATTAAGGGAAGATTAAACTTAATCGATCCTCTCAGCTCCTCCGGCTCCGGGCTTTGTCCTCATCCAAGGGAAGTGTCCTTCGAGCAAGACCGCTATTGCCGTGTGGTTGCTTGCCGCCATAGCGATTCCTATTGTCGATGCGAGGCCTCTTGGGAGGTTGCGACAAGAGGTCCCCACCTGGTAAGCCAGAGACGGGTGCCAATTGTCCACTGGAGTCTTGCTCTCGATCTATTTTCAAGGTACATATGAGATTTGAAATACACCCCCAAAGTTTAGGTGACAACGTACCTGATACGGTCCGTTTTCTGTGATCACGATCATCGTCTCGGTGTGAATGCTGGGGGCCGCTAGGGGGCGTTCTCGCTGCCGTTATCCGGGATTGCAAAGACTGAGTGCCACTATCCGTATGTGAGCCTGCAGGAGCTGCACCATTGGTACTATGCCTATCGCGGGGATGGTCTCGACCAGAAGATGGTTCTGATTTGGTTCCCCTTGGTGGCTGGTCTGATGATGACATGGCTCTAGGTGCGGAAGGCGGAGGTGCTTTTGCTGACGAGGGAGTTAGAGAATCAGCAGTAGAGCGCCTGTCATTCTGAAGTAAACGGTGTAAAGACAACAAGCCATCTTCCAAGTCAAGCAGGCATCCGTACCTTATCAGAAGCATGGGACGGTCTATTTTCACTATCACCTCCTTCATCTCTATCCCGCCTCCTTCGGTCTGAGTCTCTACCTCTTTCGTGGCCATCCTTATCGCCGCCCCTCCTTCCACGGTCTTCGCGATGTCGCGACCCTCGCTTGGAACTTCTCTCGGTCTGTGAGGAAAATCAGTGATCTCTCTAGGTGACTCCAATATGCTTTCAGTGATTTACCTCGTCTTCACCTCTGCGCCGCTTGCCGAGCCCATCTTCTCCGCTCTGAGTTCTGTGTCGGGCACTCGTGTCAGGTCGTGGCGGAAGCCCTTCCAACGCTGACCCTGCCTCGCGGTCTTTCCTTGAATCTCTGTCGCGGTCTTTGTCGTCGCCTCTGCGATGCCTATCTTTATCCCGATCTCTTTCTCTATCCCGGTCTCGTTCACGATCTTTCCCTCTCTCCGAATGCGAATCTCTATCGCGTTCCTTATCCCCGTGACGCTCCCGACCACGGTCCCGATCTCGGTCTCTGTCGTCCTTTTCGTTGTCTCGAGTTCGGTCACGTTTATCGCGAGTATGGGTCAGGCTGTCGCGTCGGGCCAGATTTCTATTATCGTCTCGGTCTCCTCGGCGGTCATCGCTGCGTTCTGCATCCCGGTCTGAGCGCGACCGACCACCACTATGACGGCTGTCGGCACTGGCATTCCGAGTTCCGGGCCGACTTCCTGCAGGAGATGGGGAGCGAATTCGGGGAGAAGGTGCACCTGAACCGCCGCCGCCACGGCCGCTGTCGGGACGTTCGTTCCGGTTGGTTGTCAACTTTGCGGTTTCCCTCAGTTCCTGAGCAGAAAGTGTCTGACTGGGAACAGAGGGTGGAGGCATGTCACCCGAAGGATCCGGTCGGACTTCAGCTGAGTGAGCATTCGGAGACTGGGAAACTTTAGCAAGCCCGCTGGACACTGATTGGGGTATAGGCGAGTTTCGTCCTTGAGTGGGACTGCTCTGACGCGATGGCTGCGATGATTCTTCCTTCCTGAGCTCGCTGACTTGTTGGGGTACAGGTGGGCGTGAAGATTCTGGCATAGGGTTGGTGGCATCTCCGGGGGGGTTGGGAGAAGAACTCTTGCCATCTGGTCGAATGCGTTTGATGACTTCAGGGCGTGGGATGCTATGTAGAAGATTAAGTGGGTGAGTGAACGATTCCAATTCGCCACCAACCTGTCTATGCTCATCTTCGTTGACGTTACACCATTTGTAAGTTGCCTTTCTGAGCCACTACCAGTGAGGAGTGCTCTTGGTCCCGATGGTGCCGAAGTAGGTGCCCCAGTGGAGCGCCTTGCTTCCGAAGCCAACTGGGCACTAGGGCCAGTGGGCGGTGCAGCTGATGCACGGGACCTATCTGCAGGTCTGGACATCGATAGGGGTTGTGAAGAAGCTATCGTCTATTAACTGGCGTCAGGAGGAAAGCATGAAGTGAAAGGCAAGTAGCATACTTTGGTCTTCGGTGTCACCCAATCCGAACGTCTCTGCTTAAGACCTGCATGATAGCTAAAATCGCTTTGAACGCTGGTTTCTTCAAAGAGGAAATAGCCAGGCTTACGCTGCAGCCAGGGTCTTGATATCACCACGGGTCTCCGTCTTTATTAGACTCTCAATAGCAGAATCTATGTCTGAACCGGTGAGAGCGACGGCGGAGAGTGGGAGCACGGGCAAAAGTTCCTTCAGTACTATGATTGTGTTGTACACATGCATATATTCCCCGGTTTGCAGGCAATCGAGGAAGCACTGGGTTTGAGATGATTCATAATACGTTCGCGCTGAAGTCGGAATTAATCACACCTTTGCAAGTTTTTTGTGCCACTTGCGTAAAACCTTCTGGAAATCGCCCCAGTTTAGAAGGCTATCCAGAGTCACCGCCTTATTAGACCAGGATCGTTGCATCCCAGGATTGTATGAAGGTTTGCCCCCAATTTTCGTTCGATTGTCAGCAAGATATAGTGCTTCATCCTTATGCCACTTGTGCAAGTCCTGGAGGATACCAAGAAGGAACCGTCCTAGGGATGATGTTAGCGGTCATCAAACTCGGCCAGGGGCTGCATTTACCATAATTGTGTGCCTCATATTCACTGCAGGAGAACAACACGACCTTAACATGATCACCAAGCAGCTGAAGAAAGATAATCAGTATTTGAGGATTAGTCAATCATAGGCGACTGACCCTGTCATAGCACATCAACGTATGGAAACCTGGGGTTCCTTGAGTGTGCAGTACTTTTATGAACTGGGCACAAAAGTCCGCATCCATGGGGGATATGACGCATCGAGGTTGTAGGCAATATTCGATGACTGCGTTGACAAGCGGTAGTGCTTTCGGTGCTGAGGATAGAGTAAGTAGAGGTAGTTGTTGAGCGTGGGGGTAACTTACCATGTGCAAACCAATGGGGTTTCTCTCGTGTGAGTCGTTTCAAGGTGAATGCTCGAGAACAGGTTTGCTCTCGGAATTCTCGCGTCAGGTTGGAGGAGACTTTATTGAAGTGATCTCTGCGATTGCGATGTGCTTGGGCACCAGCTCGTTGGCTTCGATCTCTTGAGCGATCTGCTTCGGCGAATGCGGCGTCTGCTGCTTTGCTTTGCTGCATGAGGGCGTTGATATGTTGATCGTATCTCGTAGACGGCGGGGACAGGTCGTAAGTCGAAAGCTGCCAGAAAGTGGTGTAGAAACCGGGTCTAAGGTAAATGTCAGTGAATGTTCTGGGCATACTGGAGATGCGACAAACCCAATAATATCGAAACTGTTGCCTGGAGCAATCTTCCTCACGTCATCAAAAAGGGCAGCAAGGTCTGGAATCCAAGGGCTCTGCAATCGGACTGAGTCTACAAGAATATGTATCCAGACTCCATCTTTCATACCTCCAGCACTGGCGGCGTGGACGACAGAGCTTGTTCGGCATCCGCCATAACCTCGTCTTTCTGTCCGCTTGAATCTTCAGCTTGAAGTTTGGATTCAGATGATGTGTCAGTAGTAGCGTTGTTCGATGATGGGGATGCTGTCCGGGGCGTAACGGGCTCTCTCTTAGCTGTAAGTGCCGCTTTGAGTCGCTTTTCGGCTTCCTCGCCTGCAATCCTTTCTCTGGCATGCTGCTCTAGCGCTAACTTCTGTTGATTGGCGGCTCATACATAAAAGCGAGGGAGTCAGAAAGAATTAAGAAACCTACAAGAAGCTTATGATGAAGTACAGGCCGAAGTACCTGCATGCAGATTGGGGCGGAGATCCCATAGACTTCACCCAATTCTCCTATAGAAGGAAGAAGCTTCATTTCATAATCTTCTGGCGTTATAGCATGCGACGAGCTCAGTAGTTCCAAGTACTGGAGTAAAACGCCATGGGTCTAGGTGAATGTATCAGAGCACGATCCCAGAAGAAACCACAAATGCAGCCAAACCCACCGTGTCATAGAGACTACCCAGAGATTTGAGATGCGTCGCAGATGCAGTAAATACACATGACTCTCGCAATTGGGCCACCTGGATGAGCAGAGGCAAAGCTAAGCCAGAATCAAGCAAGCTCCTGCCAAGCCTGAGAGTAGCTGTATGAAGAGTGTTGTCGGTGAGGTCGGCTAGAGCGCCACGCGTACTGGAAGCCAGAGCTTCGATGCGAAGTAATGGACCTCCAGCCATGGCCGTGATTTGATCGTCAGAGAGTGTGGGGAGGGGCTCAATGCCAGCCATGTTCCAAATCAACTGTTGGAGAACAAGGAGCTCGGTAGTCTGTCCTTTAAACAACTGGTTCACGATGTATGTCAAGAGCGGGGTTAAGGTTGTTTGGAACCTTTTGAAAAGCATGCCAGTGAAGGAGGCAAGACCTGAGACATTGTAAGCATCATTCCGACGGATTTGACATAAACCTTACTTTGCAACCAATCAGAGATATTCACCCCATCCTCCTTCAAACGATCTTTGTTCGGATTTGCCAATGCATCCAACAAGATGAATACAAGAACATCAAGATCCATGTGAGTAGAATGACGAAGGCCAAGAATCACAACTTCCGCCAGGTTGTCATATGCCATGACCTGGCCAACTGCGTTGCTGAAGTAAATGCAGGGGTTGGAGTGTGCCAGTTTCCCTGCTTGCCCCGCAAGGGAGTTGACTGTCTGGAGAGACAGGCGTCGCAGAATGCCTTTTGATTCACGCTCTGCTTGAATTCGACGAATCCGTAGTTCCGGGTGAGAGTTGTACATGGCTGTTTTCCATTCCCCATATAAGCGCCATCTTGTATTCAATTCATAGTTCTTGAGGAGGTACCAGATCTCAACTTGGCATACGGCATTTCCTCGAACAAGGGAGAGCGACGGAAGGAGATACGCCCGGAGGATCTTAAGCCAGAAAACCAGGACTGGGTCCTCTTGATTAGGTAGTTCATTGGCGGTCTTATTCGTTTGCTCAGGCATCTAGATAGATCTCAGTAGTGAACTCCCGAAAGTGACTTGTCACTCACAGTGAACTGTACGTGGTGCTTTCCAAGCCGAACAAGGCGAGTCATCAGGGGGTTGTCACGATGGAGGTGGACACCGATGAACTTCATGAGAGGCTCTGCAACGTCCATCAAGTCGTTCAGTCCAGTACAAACTGGCACTCGCTTGTACCAATCGGGGAAGAAGAAGACAAAGTCGGTAGTGCTTGTACTAGGAGGCGTCGGGGCGCATAGAGTCAATGAGGGCTTCCGAACTGGAGGGGGTATGACGCCTGTCTTTCCGTATCGTGCTCTAGGTTGAGAAAAGCCTAGATTCCTTTCCTCAGACATCACGATTTGCTCATACAAACGGGCGATGGAATGATTGAGTACCCGGATCAAGAGGTCTGCAATTTCGGGGTGGCTGTCAACAAGCCAGGGGAATTTAGTGAGGATTGCAATGGCAGGCTCGAGCGCCCCGACAGCGAGGAGGCTTGCAAGTAATCCTGCCTTTTGGTTGAGCTCCTTGAGTGGCGGGGCTTTCTTAGTCTCAGGTGCAGGGGTAGAGGGAGTAGGCTTTGCTTTTGAGCTAGGGCCAGAAGATTCGAGTGGCCCGGCCATGGCTAATTGACTAACTTTAGCTCCAACAATTCGAGATTGGACCTCGCTATTATACTCCTCCCGAGTTTTACCCATGTCCTCGTCCATAGGATACAGCTTTAAGAGGTTGTCAATTAGGCACAACATCCAATCAGAAATAGGACATACATGCGGATAAATATCCTCCAAGGTGATAAAACCTTCACGGATTAAGATTGCTGTTGTCATATAGAGGTTTTTTGGAACCAGCTCGGGAATTTCTTGATTCTAGAGATGATTTAGTTATCAGTCCCCAAGAAGAAAGGGTCGATGCTAACCTGATAATAACTGAACTTGAAACCAAGGACTTGTGCCAATACATGCGAATTAAAGCCAGCAGCAGGTGAGGCGGAAGAGTCTCCATTTGCAAGAGCAAGAATTTCGTCGAAAGATTTACCCTGGAAGGTACCTACAGGTAGATCGACAGTCATCCCACCTTCGACGCGAGGTTCGTATGAGCCCGCCCAGGGAGAGAAGGAGAGGAGCATGAGGAAGAAACTCCAATGAGTCCCAAGATGGACTGAGAAAGCGTCCAAAATGAGGTCAAGTGCACGATTTGGATCAAGGTCGAAGTAGCCGACGAGACTGATGATTTTCTCCCAAACAGGCCGAGCTCGACATTCAATGGTCAGGGAGCTCTCCGTGGGACGGCCAGTCGATAGCGAATGAGACGGGCCAAGATTGCTCTCCAGTTCAACAATCAGTTTGCTGTAACCTTCGGACTGCTCTCTAAGCAAGTTGAACTTGTTTTGCTTATAGCTAGCCAAGTTTCTGTGAGCGGGCAGGTGAATGCAAGGAAGTAAGAAACTCACAACAATCCTGTTCTTGTTCTTATTTCCTTCTTTTCCAAGGCAGCCTTATCCTGTATAAGACCGACGCCTGCAAGAGTTGCGGCATCGAGACGCTCCCTGCATAATGCCGGGTCAACGAGGCGAAGTTCCTGGGATAAACATGAGGGGAGCCACAACCGTGTGTAACATTCAGTACTCACAAGAAGCCGCCTAACAATCTGTTGAATCCCTTCCTTGTCTCTTTCAGTAGAGGTTTTCTGTGCCTCCAATTTATGTTTGATGCTCTCGGAAGCGCTGTGCTCTCCCAAGGTGGCAAGTGTGCTCTTGCACTCGGCTAAGTTTTCGTCCAGCTCTCCGTCTATCGACCATATCATATCAACAAGAATTTCTCCAAAGGCGACCGTAACGGCGTTTGTCCCCGAAGCCGTCGCAGAAGAGGACGGAAGTCCACTAAGGACTGATTGAATGAAGTCGACTACAACCAGAGGTTGTAGCACCGGTGTATGGCTCCATGTCTGCAACGCTGAGCATACAATGGTATTATATGCTGTGGCCAAGATATCTGCGGATGTGGAATCGAAAGCATTGCAATGGGGAGTAAAGAGGTATTGTCGGCTACGCCACAGGTCAGGCAGGTCCTTTTGACTATGAACTGAGAGCGCACCAGTCTGCCTCTCCTCCTTTCGACCATGACTCCAGAAAGCTTCGTACTTTGCTGATTACATCCATGCTTGAACGCGCAGACCTGGATGCGTGCAGAGTCGTAAGCAAGAAATTGAGAAGATTGAGGTTGTTCGTGGCCTAACGCGCTTTCACCAGACCGTCAGCAAGGCCTTGTGGTAAGCTGTTTGGCGCTGTTTTGCATAAGCTTCCCTTGATACAGTCTTCCTCGCTTGTTCGAATCTGACGCGCGATCAAAGCTTCCGCTACCACTCTCATGATTATCTGGGCCCGCTCCAACGCACGGAGAAATCTCTGACAGGGGGCTGCCCGAGGCAACCCAGGAACCTTGGGAAAATTGGCCTTCATTTCGTCATATTCTACAGACAGATGTTCCTTTTTGCTCCCTGAAGGTTCGCCTTGTGGACATCATGCATCATGGGATGTGTTCGCAGTGAAGTGGCTAGCATACGGACAGGCGACCAATGCAACTGCTCTGGTGACTCTGTGTGAGGCTGTGGCCAAGGAAAAGTTCACTGCGATCCATGTGGCAGAGGATCCGCGATCTGGAATTTAGGGTGCAAAGAAATACTTCGAGCAAACTCCAACGTACCCAAGTCCTGCCAAGATGATTCCGCCACGGCCGAAGATCAACCATATGCTCATCATGTCATCAAATTATCTTCGAGAAACCGGGTGAGGGCCTCATAAATACCCTGACATTGCTTCGAAACATGCTGCCCTCTTTCTCTAAACCATATGGCTCCTTGGATTAAAGGCCTTTTACTCGCCTCGCGAGCACTTGCACCAGTTCAAACTGGCTTTTCAAACCAGACGATTGCAAATGTGCGAGCAGGGCTTTTAGAGAGTGCGAAAGCAAGGTGCGTTCGATCAAAGAGATAGTGGTGTTCTTTGGTACTCATCCTTTTGTATGTAGTTGGGAGCTTGGAACAGCCGCAGAAGCCCTCACGGAAGTTTTCTGGCCAGCCCTATCCGTTTTCCAACAGTCCGCGTTTCCTCCGCCGTCGCGGCTAAATTCCACGTACAATGCATCAGATGTCTTGACCATTGTTGCAAAGTAGGCAAAGATGTTTTCACCCTTCCTGTCACGAACGTGCCTACTAAATTCCGCACGTCAGCACCATATCGAACAAGCCAGCCGACTCCCTCCCTTTGATTGCAAACCAGGGTTCCGCTGCAGATCCTGCCAGTCTGTGGAGTCTCTACCGGCTTGAGTTCGCCGCTGACGTCACTTTGGTACTTTGCAGGCATTGGTGTCGCAGTTCTTCTAGCCAACTACACAAGGCAAGACAAGAAATCGGACGTCTTTGCGGACGCTGCAAGTGGTCAACTTCGCCACCTTCTAACTCAAGTACCCCGGTCAAATACAGGGGCTATTTCACACCGCGAGGATCAGGTCCAGCTCTGGTAAAACTTTGGATCCTGTAAAAAGGACGTGTTCTGACTCGAGATTCCCACAGGGCTGACTTCGTGTACATGGTGCCCCCGTACATCGCATACTACGGCGCATTACAAGGCGGCCAATATGGACGTGACCTAATGCAAACAGCCTATGATCAATGCCGGCTCTATCGCGATGCACTGAAGGACGATTCCGGCCTCTGGAGACATATAGCCTTGGGCAATTATCAGGATAACACTCACTGGGCTACTGGTGCACCACACTTTGCCGGGCCGATTAATACCGTACTGATATCTCCTCCCCTTAGGTAATGCTTGGGCGGCAGCAGGAATGCTTCGAGTTCTTCAAACATTCAATCATTCCTCGCAAGGACATCGATTTGCTGGACACCAGGCTAACCTTACCCAATGGATCGGCGAAATCACTGACGCGGCATGGGCTAGACAGGTTTGGCTAGTCTCGTTTTCTGGCAATGATAAAAATAACTGACCTCGTTGCACAGGAAACGGATGGAAGTATTCTTAACGTGATTGACGAACCCTTGTCTTTCGCTGATACTGCCTCCACTGCTCTCCTTGCCTCTGTCACGTACCGCATGGCTACTTTCAACGCCACCTCCGCTGTTTCAAAGCCCGTACTTGCGGCCGACAAGGCATTAGCCTTCGTCAAGGCCCACATCGACAAAGATGGCTGGGTACAGGGTTCCGTTGATCCTATCGCATTCAATGTTCCCCTCAAAGAGGGAGAACACAGCCCAGAGAGCCAGGCGTTTGTCTTATTGCTTCACGCAGCACACAGGGATTGGCAGAAGCACTTGTCAGATTCAAAACGGCCAGCGGTCGGAAAGGGCTCCCACCCCTAGATATCTAAATAAGAGTCACTGCCGTATGTAAGATATTGACTTATTAGTATTATATGGATTGAAGTTGGGCGTGGTGTACAATTTGGTAGTCAAGTAAGATTTTTGTGAGTTATCATCTCTGGTACAGCCCATAACCGATACACGTTGTCGTAACAGGCCTCGGTTGGCCCCACTTTTCCATTGCATTTCAACGATTTATATAAACCCTGATCAACGAGTACTTTTAAGTGTTGCAAGGCTCGGAAACGCGGGGACAGAGCGCCGGTGGCTTCTCCTGCCCGATACTTGAAGTTGTCGCAGTTTCAACACCTCCTCTGTTCGGTTTAGCATGCTTCTTGTGATATGGTTCTCAAAACACTCTTAATGAAGCTTCCCCGCGCCTTGCCGTCCCACAATACTCCACCAGGCCTCACAGCAACTCTGGGCTCCTGTTCTCCGTGATGTCCACTTCTCTTGGCCAAGGAATTCGACATACACGAAATGAGTCCGCCACTACTCTGGTGCCAGCCCAACACGCGGGCAGTGGCGTGAAAGGGCATCCCAATGACGACCCAGCCTCTTCAGATGACGAACGTGGCCGGCCACCTTTGAAGTCCCGAAGTTCGAGCTCGATCGATGTTACGACGCGACGAACGCCTAACCAACTCTACCACACATATAGCAGCTCAAACTTGGCACGCGCCGGAGCAGAAGAGTATGAATTGTACGACCCATACCGCGATCATGGAGCACGCCCCACTCATTCTAGGGGTCCTTCTTATGCCTCTTTGCCGGGTCATTCACGTCAAGGGTCGTTGGGCAGCCCATTTGGGATGCACCAGGCAGGGAGAAGCTCAAGTCCAACATTAGCAAGAATAATACAGAAGGAAGAATTGTTGGCCAGTCAACCGGACCTCAGCTTTCGGGACAGGTTCAGGAGAAGAGGACAGAATAGAATCGGAGTGCTACAAAGCTTGCAAGCTATAGCCTTCTCTTCATGTAAGCTTGGTTCGAGTTCTTCGACTCGTCTTCAGTACGACTCACAACACTCCCTAAAGGGCTCAATCTTTTTGTAATCTTCATTCCATTTGCTTGGCTGGCACACTTTATGGAATGGGGACTTGTTACCTTTATTTGTGCGAGTCTTTCCCGCCTTGGTGGTTTCCAGGGCTACTCTAACCCGATAATAGTGTGTTTCTTTGCGTTAGTGCCCCTGGAAAGTCTCTTCGAGTGGGGTGGAAAGCAGTTATCCCTTTATTGCGGGAAGCAGCTAGGCGATCTGATCACCGTTACTCTAAATAAGTAAGACTGCATGGAGAATACTCTAAACCAGCGGTACTGACGGACGGGGTCCCACAGCTGCATCGAGGCTACCCTGGCAATTGTGCTACTGATCAACTGCGAGTAAGTTCATTGTCATGTACACTGTTTACCTGACGCTGATAGGTGCACCCTCTCAGACTGAAACTGTTGCAATCGACGATTGTCGGTGAGCCGCTATTGTTATTTCTTCCTGACATTGGCTAATCGCATCACTTAGGGGTGATTGTGCTTCACCTGCTACTCATACCTGGGGCTACATGGGCGACTGGAGGCGCGAGGATTATGTATCAAGATTTGCATGCTCACACGACTCAATTGAATCAAACCCTCCTTATCATGGGGTATGTACAACTCACTCGGGTGGTCCTGGCCTCTCTGACATGGACCTGCATAGGGTTTTGAGCTTGTTATTCCCGGCGGCCTTCTTCAATGCCCTTGACCACGGTGTGGAGAAAAAATTGGACGAGCATACAACTGTTGGAAACATCGTCACAGACGCGACGCGACACAAATTTCTGGCGATGAGCCGTGGCTTTTCTTTTATACTTCTGGCCGTGTACGCCAACCTGCACCTGCCGTTAGTCTGAGTTACTGATTGACCTCAACTGACAGATATATTGCCTCCCGCATTTACCTCCACAACCCGCCAGGTCCCGAAAAGGCGCTTCATCGAGAGTCATCAGCGCCACTCGCTCTTGTTGAGGAAGAGATCCGCCTGAGTCAAAACCCACCAAAGACTAACCCATATGTCCTGATTGTCGTGCTCCTGATTTGTATAGGCATTATGGCCCCCACCACCCAATTTGTGAGTCAAAATCTCTTGCCGAATTATTGGTCCCGTGAATTGATTGTAATCCATCAGCTAGTCCATGACATTGAGACCGTCAGGGAACAAACCGATATAAGCACAGAGTGAGTTCTGCTTGAATGTGGTAGAGGTTTTGCTAAATCCAATGCTAGGTTCTTTGGGACGGTCCTTCTCCCACTTGTCTCCTTTGCTGCAAATGCATTCGTGGCTATACTTTACTTTGGGCGGTATATCCTTCGCCATTTCTTCAAGGAACCTGCACCTCCTGTCGAACTGGCTGAAGCGAAAGCAATCGAGACGAGTGTGCAATTCATTCTGTTCTGGATGCCCTTCCTCGTCTTATTGGGCTGGATTATCAACAAACCGATGACACTTCTTTTCGGTATGTTGTACCATACGGATGGACATTCAGGAACCGCAAACTGATTTGTTATAGATTCTTTCGAGATTGCAGTCCTTCTAGGGGCTTGCTTCGTGGTAAATTATGTGACGGCAGATGCGAAGACTAATTGGGTTGAAGGATTGGCGATGATAGCGCTTTATTTGATGATAGTAAGCTCTCCGTTCCGTGTAGATAACCAGCCCCCCCTAACCGAGCTTTCAGGGTTTATCGGTCTGGTTCTACCAAGGCCAACCAGAGGTCGGGATCCTATTGGGATGTGGTTCTGTGGAACACAACATTGAGAAGCTCATGTCTGATGCAGCGGAAGGACACCATTAAGTTAATATCCTTGCTAGTAGCCGAGTTGCTCGATGTTAGATAACCACGCTGCAGTATTTTCCGTCGTCAAGATATTCCACGATGGCTCTCTACTTGCACGAGGGGGTGATATTAAACATCACCTATGCTTCTGAGTCCACACAGTCCGGAAATGAAGGGGAAACTGCTGCTCACACCAACCATAGACGTATTGCAACACGGATGCGAGGCTATCATTGCAAACAGGCTCGCGGAATGCCATGCCCCATCCCTCACTGAGCCAATGCCGGAAGGTAACCGGCTCCACTCAAGCTTTCGCTCGTAGTGCCGGGGACGGGCGACAGGGTCTGGGGTACAAGCACGTTTACAGAGACGCATCCGGTTGTCGAGTCGGGTAACGAAGGTGCCTCAAGACATACTTAACAAGTGAAATTGCTTGCCTGCGAGGGACGATTATTGATGAACGTTGGAACGTGGGGCGTCTGAAATAGTTGTGGATTTCGTCGTCCCAGAAGGTGGCTGGGAACTTGAGAATGATGTTTAAGGCTTGGTAAGACCGACCTCTACAACTCAGCCCATTCAAAGCGGAGAACAGGGACATTATATGTTGCTGCAAAGGTGGATGGTAGGTGTATGGCAATAAGTTTGATGCGTTGGCGCGTGAGATCCTGCAAGTAATAACCCCAGCTCTGGTCGTATGTCCATAGCTGACCACTCGAAGTGTCGGGGGGTTGGTTACCATTTGATGAACGATGGGCAGTGCATGAAACGGAGAAATCACGTAGCCCCTTGCTACTGAGGTCTGTGTATAGACGCAGCGCGCGCTGTTGAGTCTAAAATTAAGCAGAGCTGGTTCTCTTCCCACCTTCACCATCGAGTTCGAGCTGGTCTCGTTCTAAAATTTTGAGGTATTCTCGCTATGGAAGGTGATCGCAGTCAACATCGTCAACGCGCATGGGACACCCTGACCCGCCATTCAACGAATCTGAGCACTCGACCTGCACCGGCTGCAGCATCACGATCATCCTTCAGGTTGCCCAACCCCCACTCGAGAGAGCTTTTGGGGCATAGTATTTGGAGTGACGACGGCAATACAAGGCATATTACGATAGAAGGAGGCATTGATTCACGGTTCAATCCTGTTGAACTCAGCCCAGGAGTCCCAAGCGCCCGTCCTAGGTCCGCTTTGCCCATTCCCTACTTCGCTGCAGCACCAGATACACCGTTGCATGCACCATGGACCCCTTCCCGCCCACGAGAATCCGACGAAGAGAGTCAGGCATCAACATTGACGGAAGACCGCGACCGTAGAGTCGGAAGAATAACACGGTTCTCGCAGCTGTTCAAGAGGTTAAAGAGGGAACACACGATATGGGAGAGGGTTCAAGGCAAGGGAAGAACTCGTGTTGGATGGAAGGCTAGCCTGAAGAAACTGGCTACCTTCACATGTAAGAACTGGCTTGCAACTACTTTCTTCTTTCGCTGACTTTTGCGATGAATAGATCTGAATGTCCTCCTCATCTTTATTCCTATCGCATGGGGAGTCCATTTCTCCAAGGTTTCGCACATAGCCAAGTTCATCCGTGAGTCGACAAGAATTTAATATATGCTCTATCTCATGTTTCATCAGTCAACTTCCTTGCTATCATCCCTCTGAGCAAACTCCTGGACTATGGAGGCGAACAGCTCGCGCTTTACTGTGGCAGAGCTGTAGGGGACTTGATCATCATCTCGTTGAACAAGTGAGCGCCTACCTTTACCATCTTCTGACAGTATTCCTGACCTACCTCAAGCGCCGTGGAAGCTTCTCTAGCATTGGTGCTCTTGACCAAGTGCGAGTAAGAATATAATTTATTCCTCTCACCCATGCCTAAATGCTCACGCTATCCGCTATCAATCAGGCTTCGACTTTTGCAATCCACCGTCGTAGGCGTTGTACTTCTGCGCCTGCTATTAGTTCCAGGGACCGCCTTCATCACTGGTGGTGCCCGCGTCATGTCCCAAGAACTTCACCCACACTTTGTGCACCTCAATCATTCCCTCCTTACCATGGGGTAAGTGAATCAGGATCCTAATTGTTGTCCTTTAACTCATTTCTTTTGTTAATTCTCCAGTGCCTTGACGCTGCTCCTACCGCTTGCGTTCTTCGAGTCTCTTGACCGCCTCGTGTCCACTCAAACGGAACGTGCCGAGGCCGATTTGACCGACGCTGTTCGTGGTGACTTGTTAAAGCTCAGTCGGGCTTTGGCTATCTTCCTGTTGATTGTGTAGGTCCTTCCACCATCGGGCTGTCGTACCAGGCTTGATACTGATGCTTCCATCCATAGTTACATCTGTTCCCGTTTCTATCTTCACAACCCACCTGGGGAAACAAGCACGATGGACGAAGAAGCGCCTGATTCATTCAAAGCCGATATTGCAAGTCTAGAAGAGGAGGAACCCGAAATTGATTCTTGGATTTGTATTGTTATGCTCATCGTTGTGGTTGCGATGACTGCTGTTACTGCTGAATTTGTAAGACGTCTACTTCTTCTTTTGGGGTTCAAAAACCTGATAGTCTATGTTTAGTTGGTGACCGACATTCACCCTGTTGAGCAGAGGCTAGGGTTGAAACCCCAGTAAGCTGGTTTCTACCTATTGTGGTATCTATTTACTCAATTCCCATAGGTACTTCGGCCTGATCGTGCTACCATTCGTCTCCTACTCTGCGGATGGAATCCTTTCAACTGCACATTTCATCCGGGCCAACTTCACTCGCTACGTCGGCGCACCATCGCCAATCTCCACCCTAGCCAAGGGCCTCTCCATCGACTTAGCCATCCAGTTCTTCATCTTCTGGTTGCCATTCACCGTTATCGTCGCGTGGTGTGCACAGAAACCTCTTACACTCGTGTTCAACTTGTTTGAGGTTGGGGTCCTTCTCGGCGCTTGCTTCTTGGTCAACTACGTTACGGCCGACGCGAAGACGAACTGGGCTGAAGGAATGATGATGGTTGTGTTCTATGTCATGATTGTACGTTTTTCGTCCTCTTGCATGTCAGTTAGAGGCGTCATTCAATGTTTGATGTTTCCGCAGGCCGTTACAGCGTTCTTCTACCCAGGCCAAACAGACATCCGTCATCTGGGGACTTGTTCGACTGTCGAGTTTGCCATTGCCCGAGAACACCGACAGTATGCCGCTCTCCACCAAACTGCGGCACTCAATAGTACGGGCACCCAGATGAACACCATAAATGAACCCGAGGGACATGCCACCGGCACGCACCAGGCGAGGAAGGGAACCCCAGACCAGATGTCCGAGAGGTTGCAGCATATTCTGGAACGATATAATATTCCAGTTGAGCTGGAGGAACAAGGTCTATATTAAAAATAGATAGCTCTATGTCTAACATTATATTAAATGCAATTGACGAATGCTGACACTTCTAATTATCCTTTGTCCGAGTGAGGGTATCACCACAAATAGATCTACCAAGAGCCTCTACGCTGTCGTGAATTATGGTAGTGACTTCTGAACGTATCTCGAGTATTTCCAGTGTCCGTTGGTCAACATCACTCGGAGGAAGGGTCTTCTCCAGTGTTGACGTTACTTCGCCCCCCATCCAGCCCTTGGAAGACGGGAGCTGGGTGTCATCTTCTAGAGGGGGGAACCCAGCCCCAAGCTTCGATAGTGCGGCGTGTATGAGGTCTGCAGGTATCGGATCGCCGAATGTAACGCTGAGTTGAGCACCAGGTCGGGGGAAGTACTTGAACGGAAACTTGCGTCCTTCAGGCATGAGTGTGTCGAAGCCGGTGAGCCATATTGGAATCACAGTTGGTGGTTTGGCCGTTTCCATCAGTATTCGGCCGCTGTCGCAATTGAGAAATGAGTCCGAAGTGGGGATATTAGTATTCAGTCCAAGAACTTACACGCCCCACTTGAATCGAGGAAGGTGGGCTACCCCATGTTCGTCTCTGGGCAGCTGGTTGGACTGGTTGACTTTACCTTCCCCATAGAGGTGCACCTAATGAATAGGATTTGTTGATGTGTTAGGTGGTGTGACCGCATTCCGACAAGGAATTTCGTTGACGTACCCAACCTCCCTGGTCCAGCTTCTCGATGGCGAGATCAACCGCGGGTTGGTTGACGCCTTTACCCCGGAAAGTTTCGATAGTTTGCCCTAGCCTAAAGAAGGTCGAGAACACACTAGCTTGCAGTGGCGGACAAGTTGGCTCCCTCTGTGGATTTGCAGGTGGCGGAGAGCAGACTCACGGGTTGGTGAACATGATGTCAGAAGCCCCTAGAGCCCAGCGAGTAGTTCGAGAACTGAGATAGTATCTTGCTGGGAGTACACCCCATGTAAGTGGGTCGTCTAGCCTGGAAACAGCATGAAGAACAGGAACGATGCGAAAGCTTTTTCCCTCACGTTGAGATGTGATTTGACACTAAAATTTGTGAATTCAGGGCAGATGTTCCATTTTGATGTTCTTACCAGTTACGACGCCATGGCCATTAGTCCTTCTGTTGCTCTCGAGAGCAGTTCTGAGGTTATGTAGTCCATTGACTGTAACTGAGGCTATTCCGAGATTGAACACAGCCTTGCATACGAGACCCACCGATGTGATCGTCGCGGTGGACAGGAAAGAGGCAGCCATAAGGAATTGTAAGTGGGGACATCGGCAACTTGAATTTCCGCTTCATACCAGAAATCACGAAAGGGGACAACCGTCATCAAAGTTTAGTTACGTAAGCCAATTGTCGTTCGTTTCGACGGTTGGTCCCCCAACAAAAACTGGCGGATTTCCCATTGGGGTCTCTCTGTACGCTGTTCATCCCCTTCCCCTCACTGTTCGAGGTGGCTTGCCCGCGCGTTCCCATAGGCGCGAGTCACAATGTTGGCCCTCATGTTTCTAAGCTCAATAGCGGCCTTGGTCTTCGTCTATGTATTTATGCCCGCTCTATGGGCTTCGCTCATGGCCGTTGACGAACCTCTCGACGCACATGAAGCTGGTCTTGCATATGTCGCCTCACGTACGTTCGCTTATATATACCCCCGCTGCGCACTCATCGAACCACTTTCTTTTTTGTGTTATCAGGCAATCCCTTCCGGGAGAGTGGGCCTCCAGCCAACATGGCCAAGCTTATCTTGCTTCGTCATAAGGTATGTGTTCAACACCCCTGGTTGATGACCGCCCGACTAATACTTGGGCGCAGATACAGACAAGCAATAGGAAGCGACGCAGCTCTTCGCGAACGCGTCAAGCACCGCGTATAACCTCTCCACCACCACGACCAAAAGCATCATGGATACACCTCGGCCGACCACTTGGAGGCAAAGCATACCACTAGAGACACCTTTTACCCTTACCTCTCCTCTGTGACGCCCCACGTACACTTTCTGGACTGCGCGGTTTTCTTGATACCGGCTCTTGCTTCCATCTATTATACCCTGTTCAAAAATTACTCATATCCAATAACCGAAGGAACTTGTACTATTACTTTTATTCGTTAACATTACTTAGTTGTTATTTCTGGTGCTTTCGACGAGTTTTGTGCTTGCTTGTAGTTGCTCGCTCAATCGACACGTCTAGTTGCTTCTTTTTACTTAAAAGGGCTAGTAGGGCCTAATACAAAAACTACATAATAGATAACGAACATAACAGGAAACGATAGCAATAAAAATACCATATACCATACCCAGGCATTTGAGGATCGACGTCAACCATGATGTATACATGTTACAGTGTCCAGTCTTCGAGGTTTCCCTCCTCAACTTTACTTTTACTTGAACCTTGCACTTCTCTCAGCTGCAACAGTTCCAAGTACACTCTTCTGCGCCTTCAGGGGCTTACGCTGTTGCTCGGCCTTGCTTACCGAGCTAGCGCTCGCTGACGAACGCGATCCCCGTACAGAGCCTCCTCCAGACTTCGCCCTGTGTCCCGTGACCGCTGCGCCTCCCACTGATCGACCAGTAGTGCCTGCAGTTCGGGATCTACCTTCTTGTTTTGCCCACATGACGCTTCGCTCGGACACGAGGGTCGATGGCGGCGTCTAGATGAGAGTTATCGTCAGCTTTGGTGTGTCAACGTGATAGAGGTGTAACGAACAGGAAGACCACTTGCTTCACCATCAACTGCACCTCTCGCCTGTAGGCGAGGTGCAGTAATGGTTTTAACGACCAGCTCTTCTTCGTCTTCATCTTCCTCCATCCAATCGAGGTTTGAAGCGTCGAAATCAGTTTCCTATAAGCCAGGGGTCAAAACTCAATTCAGCCACCAGGGGTTCAAACCTTACCTTTATCAACTGCGCTCTTTCCCTCAACACCTGCTGGACTTGATGGGCAGAGATTGTCTCCCTCTCTCTCGGCGGGGTATTTTCATCTCCTTCCTCTCCATCCGAAGCAAGCTCACGGTCGTCTTCTTCGTCGGCCATCATGACGTCTGGAGGCTGAGAGTTTGCCAGATGATCAAAGTCTCCCTCCATGGCGGTCAAATCTTGATGATAGATATTGTAAAATGCCGCCGTTTCTGAATGTTTCCCTGAGATAGAAGTTTTAGTTATTGTCTAGCAATGCAAGCTTACTGCCGCATCTTACCAAGCTCATTGATATCCTCCCTGTCGATTCTTGGCCGCTTGTGCATCCTGCGACGAAGCCTCGCTGCATCGTCCTCCAAGTCACTGTCATCGCTGTCGTCGAGTCCAAGCCCTTGCCCTCGTTTCTTCTTCCTAAACTCTCCTTGAACAGCTTTCTGATGGTACTTTTCAAGCTCTGCATCATCTTGCTCCGCCTGCTCCCTGTAAGTTGCCCGTGGTCAGTCACTTTCTTCCAACCTATTCGTTACAAAACTTACTGGAATTTCTTCAGGACAAGCTCGGCATTTTCCTCATTCTCGTCCATCTTGTGGTTATCCACAAGGGTGGGCAAATCCTGGTCGAGATCTTCTCCATCCTCCTCATCGTCGTCCTTCTTCTTGACCAAACCAAACCCAACCATTTCGTCATCATCCGACTCCTGTGCCTCCCCTTCAATGAACTCAGATTTCTCCAATCTCTTCCGGTCGCGCTTCTCCTTCCTGATAGCACCCTCTTTCAATGCATCGAATGCATTCTTTGGAGGGCGCTCGAATGCCGTGACGGATCTTGAGAGGTGTGTAGAAGGCGAGGTGGGGGATTTACTTCGTTTGCGGAGCCTCATCAACTGTCCTGGAGATTCTGAGTGTACGGGACTCGAAGCAGTGAATGCCAGTGTTCGGAGGGGTTTCCTTGCAGAGCTCTGAGATTGTACAAACGGCATGGATTGGCTAGGAGTAGGCGGTTGGCGGTAAACCTCCGGGCTGGAGGTGTTAGGCTTGGTCTGGGTCAAGAAACTGGCAGTGTTTCATCAGACAAGATGATGTTCAGAGTCTGGGAAGAGACCTACCCGATTTCGTCCACATATAGTGTTGGCTCTTTTTGGAGCATCTGGGCAGCAGCAGCCTCGATAAGATACTCTTGCTCCTTCTCGAAGATCTGGTCCGCTCTTCGCTGGGATTGCGTTCCAAGATGGAATGCGGGCTCTAGCGCAACGTCTTGTGTCAGACCTAGTTCATCATCAATGCGAGGACCTCCGAAAGGGCTTGTATCCTCCTATCAAAACGACATTAGTACTCAACAATGAGGATTTAAAACAACCTCACATCGTCTGAGAACGCAGCCGCCAGACCTGACAGGGGACCGCCGGGACTCTTGAAGAAGCTCTTCACAGGCTGCTTGGCAGTACCTGACTCGAACATGTCGGAGAAGCTAGGTTCTAAGGCTGCAGCCCTTGACGAGCTCGCGACATTGGAGTTTTCGTCCTCAGGGGATAGGCGACCTTTGGCAGCAGGGGAACTCTCATGTAGTTTGGCGAGGAAAGATGAGGGTCTAGCAGAGCGAGCTGGCGAGGAGAATGGATCATCAGCATCCATCAAGTCCTGGAAAGGCTTTCGTCGATCCTCAGCCTTGTCGCTTCTTCCAGAGGGAGATATGCCTGGAGACCAGGTGAAGCTCCCGGCGAGGCTGCCCATACGGCTAATTGTGGGCTTCCGCTCTCCGAAAGGTGAGCGAGGACTTGTCAGATGCCGTGCAACAGCCTTATTCTCCTTGTCTTCGCTCCGGTCCCAAATACGTGAATTATCATTTTCCTTGTCGCCGTCGTCCTCGGTACGATCATCCAGCGATGAAAGAGGCCCACGATGGCCCATTACTGCCGGAGGTGGCAGAGGGCTAGCACCAAGTTGAGTCGCAGAGAAGCTGGGAGAGGTGGAGGGTTTCAAAGGCGGTCGATTCTCGTCCTCCTCGTCAGAGTCGACGATAGCACGGGCTTTCCCGCGCCCAGCTTTGGGATATACTGGGCTCATCTCCTGATCACCATCTTTGGCTGCAGGAGGTGTCGATACTCCAACGTTTTTACTTTCCTCGTCTTGCTCAAAGCCTGGGTTTGGCTTTGAAGGAGAAGGTGTGGCAGAACCACGATCAGCCTCCGCCTCTTCCCAGTCAAGATCACTCGCATCCTCCTCATCCTCATCCTCCATGTCGGCTGTCCCTTCCTCGTGCTTGATTTTGCCCTTCAGGGCTTGCTCTGCATATTTCTTCGCGACCTCCTCGGCTGTAGCATTTGTCGCGTCTGGGTTCCTCTTCAACGCGCCACCTAGCTGAGTCCACCTCGCCTCCTTGTCCTCAATGACTCGACGGTTCGCTTGCTGGATACTTTGGAACAAGGATGCGTTCAGATCCTGCTTGCTCTTGAACCCCTCGATGACGGCACCTCGCTTCTTGCCATCCTGGGTGCCGCCTAAAGCTTTCTTGCTCTGGGCAGCAAGTTGCAATTGACGCTTGCGACTTTCGGGCATTGATTTCCTCCGCCCGGCCTTGCGCTCTTTCCCCTCCATCTTGAAGGCTGTCTGCATGTCGAGAGCACCGACAATCTGTAGATCATCATCACTGTCTTCGTCCACCTCCATACGACGAACGACCATTTGTTCGGCGAGCCTCCTCTTTGTTTCCGCAAGCTTGGCCATATCAGGCTTCAGAGCCTCCTTAGAAAGAGTTGAAACGTCTGGGAGTTCCTCATCGGAGTCTAGGTCAAGGTTCCTGGGGGGTTGTTTCTTCGACAGTGGGCTCGGAGAGGCGACCCTAAGCTTACGCACAGGGCGAACAGAAGAGGGGCCCTCGCCTAAATCAGCGACGGACTGCCAGGGCTCAATCTGAGGGGATGGCTGTATAACGTCCGAAGAGAAGTCTTTGATGGTATCGTTGTCGGAAGGCTGAGAGGATGGCATAGTTTGAGCCCCCGAGTCACTATGAATTACGTTAGCCGAGCAGTGATGCAAAAAGACAATGGACAACACACCCTATAAGCATTGCCATTAAATTGGTAACTGAGTAGTCAACTGTAGGTTCGTTCCTTGGTATTGATGGGTTTTGATCTGCGAGGAGTCTTGTGCGTGCTTTCACGGTTTCAATGAGATCTTGCTTGGTCGGTCGCTGGAAAAGTCTCTATCGCTGAGTTCCAGAACTAGAGAAAAATTTGTTGTGCTTACCTTTGTGCGCAATTTCTTTCCAGGAGCTTTGAAACTTGAGTCGGCCAGATTTTCCGTGAGCTCCAGCGGCACTACTCCCGGCCTTTCGAGAGCCTTCCCCTTGCCTTTGTTCTGGCTCTTTGGTAAAATGCGCGACGGCATCTCGTCTTCATCCGAGGTAGGTGGTGTTGGGGAGTTTCGATCCTTAGTCGGAGGTGTGAAAGCAAAAGAAGGATCTTCTGATTGAGGGGTAGATTTGGGTGGCTCTGCTTCGCCTTCAGAGTCAACACGTTTCAAAGTTCTTCGCTTGACGGTACGGCGGATGGGACTCTGGTCAGAGTCACTTTCGTCGGAGACAGAAGGTACGGTTGCCGGAACACCTTCTTCGAAAGGCCCACTCGCTTTCGTTATGGGCGAATTTGATGCTTCCTGGATTTGGTCAAGTTTCTCCCTTTGAGGAGACAAAGAGGGCTTTTTAGACGTAGGGCGCGGAACAGACGCGTCTCTACCCTGGTTTCCCTTTGGCGATGCAAAATCGAAGTCATCTTGCTCATCTATCTCCTTGAGCTTCTTTCTCCAATTCCATGCGAAGGAGCTCGACGCGTCGTTTTCGTTGCCACTCTCTTCTTCATCCTGATTGACCGAATTGAATGAGAGTTCTGCCTCAGAGCTTGGAGGGACTTCTTCTTGGCTGAATGCTATCCCTGTCCTATAAAGGCTTGACTGTGAACCAGAATTACCCGTGTTTGACGAGAAGGAAAGGTCAGTCTCTCCGGGAGACTCCGCTGCTGGTCGTGAACGGCCATAAGTACGCGTAGCCCTCTTGATAGCAGGGGTCATTATGGGGGACGAGGAGGTGGTTGAGTCTGGTATGATCGAGGAATCATTGTGAATCGGCATCCTCAAGACGTGAAGAGTGGAAGGCCTCCCTTAGCGTGAAGCTCAGTGCCAGACTTTGGCAGCAAAGCGTGTGACACGGGACCACAAGGTCACAGCGTTATGGGTCGCGTTTGATTGTAGTCATGTGATACAATATTCATAATGGGACGCAGCAATTCCAAGGACGTGTGCTGCTTAATAAGTGTACAGCCACCAAAAGTTGTCCTGGACACTTTCCTGGCCATTCAACGAGCTCAGCCGTGCAAAACTGCTTGGATTGTGCTCAGTATAAATATAAATGTATGTAGAACCGGTTTTAAACAGCCATACTTTGATAAGCTGCCTCAAAAAATGCTCCAGACCCAGTTTTTGAGCTGAAATGGTACATTCCCACAGTGAAGTCACCACTGTGCCGCGGCCAAGATGCGGGCACATGGGCCAAACTTGTGGTGCACGTACCCCCTCGCCACATCACTTTGAGGCTTAGTGTTCGCTGAGAGACTTCATCTAGGCAAATAAATCAAGCTTTCTATCCTAACAGATTTCTTATAACATGTTTAATCATTGAGATCCCTTCGAAACTCAGTAAACACCGGAAGGGATCTTAGGATTGAAGATAGTTAGCAAAATTCGGTTAGGATAGAACGCTTCTTTTCCTCCTTAGCAACAATTCTTACTGCAAGCACTTTGGCTGAAAATGAGTGAGCGATTCAGAAAGTGTACTTTGGATTCTCCCATAAGGGGGAACAAACTTATGCAAATAGCTTCGGCTTTGGCTGGCGTTGCCGCGTCCCCATTAATAACACGCTTACGGCATCAGATTCAGAAGCGCTCAGATTCGACCATTTGCCTTAGACTGAAAGCTTGTCTGATTTCCTCTGGCAGTACCTTCTTGACTTGTTCTTAACTACGCCGACCCTCCCATGGAAGTTACTTCAACTCAGAATTCAATGCAATATTCTATCCGTGAGACTCGGATTCTCTCCACAAATCATTCCTGCAGAGGAACCTTCGCCGATCACTATAAAAGCAAAGGAAATCAGGAGACATGATCTTCGAGGCCCCTCACACTCAAAGTGCGGACACCGAAAACCCCAGACAAACCAAAGGTTTGATCGATATCATCCAATTGAGTCCTCAGGCCTCAGGGGCTGCAGGGTCGCCCGCATTTTTTTCGTCCGTTACGTGAGGAAGTCTATTCGATAACTTCGATAAGTTCCCATGTTACCATTGAGCGAACAAGATTGGTGTCAATATCCTCGGTCTTCTTAAGCCTCCTTCCATATGGTGTCCCAGAGTCCCACTATCGCTTAATCTACAACCGTCACTGACATGGCTGAACTCATGAGCGGTTCGAGGATGGCAAGGGAGGCCATGTTAAACTCAGTAGTAATAGCCACGAAAACTGTGTCTTGTGAGTGATATGCAACTACCTTCTCTCTTCCTTGCATGCTCACTGTTCGAGGTTCAACTTCCAGATTGCTTCCTGTCCTTCAGCATACTCGACTGGGCCTCTACTCTGCAGTACGAGAGGGAGCATATCTGGACGTGCGTTACACATTCTGTCTGAGCTTGCAGGAACACCCGGCTCACGTCTCAACAGCAAACACTCTTGCAAAGTCAAATGGCAGTACTTATGGAGTCGCTATATCGGACTTCTCGGGCAGATGTAAGCAGTCAGCTCGCGATCGTCGGAAAAGTCGCTCATCTGTCATGTTAGCCTGAATATTGTCGCAGTAAATCGACTCTATGTGTCGACCTCTATTCCTTGGCGAATTTGCTACTCCTGGTATATCATTCAACTAATTTCGGGACACTCGATCTTCATGATGTTGGAGTGGACTTCAGCCATACGAGGTGTGATATCATACTCGCCTCTGCTTGATATGTTCTGACAAGGCTGTAGTGATAGCCCTTTACAACCGTACCTGGAGGATTTATGTCGGCGTTGGCGCGGTGCTCATGACAGAGTTTGCTATAAATATGGTGGTCGCCTTCTGGATCTTCAACAAAGTACACATCTCAGGGTCCTGCGGCTTACAAGACACCCCGATTCTCATTGCAGTGGTTCCGTGAGTGCTTCCGCCCTCGAGTGGTGAGCATTAATTGAACGCATCACTACCAGAATAAGCAAAGGAGTGACACAAATCATCTTGTGGACCTTGGCTCATCTGAAGTGTCAGAAGCAAGCGGCACCACTTGTAACACTTATTATGCGAGACGGATCTACGTCCTTTGTATCTGTCACCAGTGAGTTCCCTCACGGTTTTCCGAGGTTTCGGAACTGAATGTCCCGATAGCCGTGCTCGTTGTCACAACCATACAATTTTCGCTGGCTGCTTTTGGGCACGTTCATGCTGAGCAGGCTTATCACCTCCTCTTCCCGTGCGTATGCATATTTAGCATCCTGAATATTCTACTCACATCACCTCGATAGTATATTCCTGTTCACGATGGCAACGACTGTAAGTAAATAAACCACTTCTCATTCTGTGCCGGGGCTTTCTGACCCCAATCTCCTGCAGAATTGTCACGTTATAAAGAACATGGAAGTGTACGCAAGGACCCAAGCAGGCAATCCCAATAATAATGGTGAAACACTAGATCCCACCATACTCCTAACCACGATCATTTCAGAATATCAGTCAACATCGGAGGCTTCAGAAATTTCGAAGCGACTAAGCCAATCTACGGAGTCCGCTGCTCTAAGCCGACGGACCTCACCTTCGAGCAAATTTTCCGGATAACATCGCGTGCTTTCACGTTATACCCACATTCTTTTGGTTTTATGTAACCCTTTCTTTGCTATCTCATGTACTACTACATTATGCTCGTCCTAACTAGAGACCACTGGGAATTTATAGGTCAAACAGTGTACACGGCGTTCGTACCGATAAATTATCAGACTTTGTACAACGTATTGGAACTCGCATATGATTGGTCCAGTATACCCTAATGAACAAGAATCCAGATTCAATCATGTCAAAGGTTACAGAACGTAAATCTCCTCGGCGACCCAGCCTAAACACGAAGCATGCTAGGATGCTTCGGAGGGTAGGAGATAGCAGAATAATCTAAATACGGCGGTCATGATCGCACGTCGTCGATCCGAATAGGACTTAGGTTGACAGCATCGGCTGCCAAACACCGTATGCCACCTCTTCAAGGTGGTGAAGCTGAACACAGTTCCAAGGAACTGGGACAACGTTTGCCTGTTGAAGCAGTTTTAACTCGGCGGCGAACTCTGAATCTGCGGGAATTTCGCATACCTGGAGATAATGGACACATGCCCTCGATATTCTCCGTGCTAGGGTCTGGAGGCTGACTCGTCCATCGTATCCGTCCAGCGGAATCTCGTAAGTCATAGAAGAATACCCCGTCCACTGAATGTGGAATATTGATCAATTTGCTCAGGGCTGGAGATGCGTCAAAGTTAAAGTGAGTTTACCTTAATTTTGAGCAGAATCTTCCGCTGGCTATCTGCGTGGAAATCGTGGTATGAGAATGCATCGTTATTTGACAGTCGGACACGGTCTTGGGCCTCGGCCAGGTTGACCCCAGCGAACAGGGAGCCTTTTCGTTTGAATTTAACGCGGAGAGAGCTCGGACGTCTGTAGTCCACGGCAGGCATTGTCATGCTATGGGGTACACCGGTGAAGGAGATTCCGGAGTTGCGGCGGTATCGGCTGCTGGTGGGCATGCTCATTGTCGAATGAGCAGTCATGGGGAGGTAACTTTGTGAACGGCGCCTGTCGTCCATATAATATCCGTCTTCTGTGTCTACGTCATCGTAGCCTGAGATACATGGTTGGGATGATAATGATTCGGGGAAATTTTATTCGAACATACCTCGACCACCTATAGGAGCAGAAGCTGCGTGACCGTATCCGTCAAATGTGGGTCTACTATACTATACATGCAAAGTGAGTGAATGCAGGTGGATGGAAATCGAAGCCACCGACGTTGGCATAAATCGATTGAGAACTGTACGGCATATTCGAGGGTGCGGTACTGTAGATAGAGTTGCGACGAGAGCGTGAGTAGTAGCCATTGTCCTGATATGAAGTGGGGCTCGGATACACCAACGCCATGGTAGTGCTGAGGAAGTTGGGGGAGGAGAGTGTCCGACTCGCAGACTACAACCTAGTTCTTTATACGAAACATAGGGTTTGTCTGCATGAGGGAAATTACAACCCCGAGGCTAGCATGAGGACCATGCAACTTTGGAGTGTCACAGCAACAATGTCGCCAACGTCGGAGTCGGCAGGCAGGCGGACAGGCCACCGTGATTATAACAGAAAGTTGAGATCTAGTCAAACGTTGCTGGCCATGCTGTTTGGCAAAGGCTTTCCCAGGCCAAACTTCCTTCTCGTCAGAATTCCTTTGCAGGAAGTCTGTCAGATATTGCAAGTCATTCGGAAATGAAAGAAGGCCTTCCAATGCGGAGAAATCGAAAACAGTGCTTAGTTTTCTGGAGGAACTCGGTTACTCGGACCCAGTATGCGGCTGGCCAGCGCATGAATGAGGAAGTCTAGCTAGCTTCTGGAGTTGAAACACCCCTAGAGTATGTGGTATATCGAGTTCCGTTAACGATCGCAAGACCACATTTTGGCAACGTGCAAGATCAAGCCCCAGGACGCGTCGTAACACGCAGATCTCCGTGTACTGTGTCATTTTCACGGCCATAGGGAGCTATAAATACGATTCGACGGGTCGAACGCGTGTTTGGGTGTTTCCGGACGCGGTGGGAGGAGTTGAAGCTCGGCGGCCAATCCGAGGCAACATATTAGCTGTCATTTTGATGACGTTATCTAAGAGTAAGGGGGCTTGTTGGCGCCAATGCAAAGGCTTGAGTTGAACTACCAACGACGACGATAATCAAGACTCGCTGCCAGACTTTGGAAATATAAATATGTCGGCGACTTCACGCTATCAGCTTCTAACGGCAGCACAGCAGTTCTGCGACGCGTTCTCACAGAAAAAGGACATAAAAACCCTCCTCTCATCTTTCTCCACCAAACAGACTGTTACAGCCATCGAGCATGGAGATCAATCGCTGGCCCCATTTCTAGGCAGGCCACACACGGGATTAGACGGGATTAAGAGCTACTTCGAGTTGATATCGTCACTCCTCTCCTACGAGGACATGCGATTTTCGGAATTCACCGCAGATGGAGAGGCGAGGAAGGTAGCATGCAAAGGGCAAGCCAAGTTCACTTGGATCAGCACGAATCAAAGCTGGAATGAGACTTTCGCCTATATGCTGAATTTCGACGAGGATTGCAAGATTGTGAAGTATCAAGTCTGGGCGGATTCAGGGGCGGCTTATTTGGCACGGAAAGGATGGTTGGGAGATCAAAGCAAAGTTGTATAAATAATGTGCAGCGAGGTAGTGTGTGTGAGGTAGTGATAGATCTGCCGAAGGTATTAGTTGTCTACAATCTAAGATATGAGTCACTTAAACAAGGATATGTGCTGAATGATCATGAAGTACCACTCTAGTTCACGAATGGGTTACAACCACAGATAGCCCCTCTAACTGCAAAGCTTCCTATACTTCCTAATGCCAGACCTGCTACCAATGCAAAGGTAGCAACGGTCGCAGCAATATCCACATCCTCCTTTTTACCTTGCAGTCTGTGGTTGTGCTCTAACGAGGCTGCGGACATCATGGATAAACTCGACACGTAGCCATTTGAGAGGCCAAAAGCCAGCAACAGGAGCATGAAAAGTAAATCTGAGCTGATGAGGGGGGAGAAGGGTACTTGTGACGCAGGTCGCTGGATGTTGCACGCAAGGAACAGTGGAATAAATAGTGTTCGCCCGAGGGATAGTGCCACGAGTTTCCGAGAAGACCAGATCAGGACGCGAGGGATGGAGCAAATATATCTCCCAGTAAAGTCGCCAATATTGAACACCAAAAAGTGTATGGCCGTGAATAATAACGGATGTATATTTGGGTTCGTCGGTTTGACCGAGACGGTAATTGGAGGGAATACAGCCTGGATATCACGATTATGAGATTTTGAACGGATTGACCAGATTTACAATTTACATACCAATGTCACGATGAACACATAACATACTGCAAACTCAAAGGCTGCATTGGTCTTGGCTATCCTGAAGATACGGCACTTGGTCTCGCTATCCGAGACCTCGTAGGTCGAGGAAATGGTGCCACTTGAATGGGGCTTGTGTTCCAGGGAGGCAGCAAGTGTGTTATAAGCTGGCGTTTGAACAAGCCATTGGCTTCCAAAAGCTGTTAAAACCAGGAAGATGGTCGAAAGTGCAAAGAAAGCACGTGCAGATTGCTGTTCGGCGGACTTCTCAGCAAGCTCGTACAATGCTGAAGTTGATGGTCCCTGTCCTGAGACAAAGATTGCAGTGCTGATGACTTGAACCGTACTGACTGCCACTGCCACTGCCGCTTGTCCGGTGATGGTAGCTTGAACAGCAGATGGGCCAAAGAGGGAGGCGACGGCGATGGCGGCAGCCTGCAGGTAAGAGCCGGCCCCCGATGTGAGGATTCCACAGAGGATGACGAAGCTGAAAAAGAAGCCACCAGATGCATTGAAGAAGGTGGATAGGGTGAGTAGGGCGAGTATGGTCGTCAACGCAATGAGCGAAAGCCGCATACGGCGGGATGGGGAGGACTAGAAGTGAGGGTGCGACCTTGTGAGTAAGGTACTTGTCATGACTAGAGGGGAGCACTCACCTGTTTGGATGTCAAAGTAGCATGAGCAAGGAAACCAAAATTGGATGCCGTAAATGTTGACGATAGATAGGAGCTAAATGTAGGATGATATGAAGTTCCAACCAGCCTCGACAGGAAGAACGGTGTCGCTGTTATCATGACTTGGGGAACTAAGGTCAACTATCTGATATCCTGAATGCAAAGAGTGAGCATACCATTCCACGACATCAGCATTGCACACCCAAGTACAAAAAATACCCATCGCACACGGGAGTCTATCCGAGCTATTGACGGGTCGAGGATAGATGCATTCTCGTCGTATGTCTCCCCTTCGCCTGATCCCAATGACAATTCCGATGCATGTCCATGCAACCCTTGCTGCTCGTGGTCGTTGTTGGAATCCTGAGGAATAGATTGATAAGGTGCTTCAGAAGATCGTCTCAAGGACATGATGGTCAGAGGCTAGGAAGTTCAGTAGCTCTCAACTCCTCCTGCCCATGCAGCTCGCTGACTCCTTCGGTGAAGTGGTGGCAAGCGAAGAGGTGCAGACGGACTGGTGACGCTTCCAAGTTTGTTTAGATTGTGGGGAAAAGTAGTGTATTAAGTAAGCTAAGATCGACTTTACTAAATATAGAAATAAAGGACAAAGAATTCAGCTCAAAATCTACAGGTCCTTTGGGATGAACTGGTTGGACTCGTCCTTCAAAGAGAGCTCTGTCAAGCGCTGCCTCTTCTTGATTTCCTTCCTCTCCTTCCTCTTTGCTTTCCTTTCCAGCTTGGCTGCCAGGTTACGAGCAGACCACCTCTGGCTCTTAACCTCAGCTTCCCGTTCAGTCATCTCCTGACGCCACTTGAAGGTTGCCTCTGCCCTAGCTTCCTTGGGGGTGATACCCTTCATGTTGCTCAAAGCTTCAGTGGTAAGCTCTTCTAGACGAGCTTTCTTCTGAGTTTGCCAAGCCACCCAGCGAGCGTGCTTCTTCGCAGATGCATGAGGATTCGAGAGTTCGATTGAAAGATAGGTTTCGACTGGTGCAGATTCATCGAAGGAGGGCGCAACATGTCGGTTGTACAAAGCGCGAAGGAATTCCTTCTCGGGTGGCGGTCTGGGTATCAGGCCCTTTAGTGAAGGAGAGAATGAGGGTGGCTTGTAGGTGACTTTGAGAACGTCTTCCTTCGCTGTATCGTACGTTGATGCTATAAAGAATGGGATAAGAACATGTCAATCGAAAGCAGACACATTGGGAACCTACGTTCGGGGATAGTTGCTGGCGCCGGTTTCGGCCATGGGATAGTAATCTTTTCACCCTTGAGATGAGGGATAAGGGGGACGGTCTTGCTGGCGAATCGGTCCCAGGCAAAGCGGCGGAAGAAACGGTTAAACTGGGGGCTGCTGGTTCCAACACGCTGCGCAAACACACTAGAAGCCATTAGGAAGAAATCAAGCGCTTGTATAACCAGACTCACGGAACAACGTGAGCTTTAGGGTTGGACTTGGAAGGCGGGAGCTCATAGTCGCCAATGAATAGCTGGCACCGCGAGTAGTGAAAGTACTTGGCTTGGTTGTAGTTGGTGTCAGATTCGTCCTAGAAATAATACACGGTTATTTCGAGGTGTACTGAAAGCATAAAACACGGCGGACCTTGCCAGCTCCCTTAACAAACACCCTGTTGTTGAAGCGGTTTATACTGAGGACTTCATGAATGGTGTTTTTCTTGTCTCCAATAACACGTATTTGATCTCCGGGTACTATGTTCCAGTACTTGATACGGTCGTCATGCCTGGTGGGATTGACCTTGAACCTCTTCGCATTGCGCAAAATATATCGAGGTGTCGGGAGCATATGCCGGCTATTGCGCATCCATGGGCTGGACGTGCCAGCATTAATTTCTCGAATACCCATTTGACGCATTTTCGCCGTTGGAGGAGTTGGAAAGGCCGATAACGCCTTGAACTGAGCAGCCGCAGTAAGAAACAGAGAGTAGCCTAAGACAGCAAAGACGCGACGACCAGCACTGACGAGCGTACTTCCGAAACGAGCGTGGCTATCGCCAAAATTTGGCCTCTGCACGTGACTGACTCGGCTCTACTTTCGGAAAGGGAGTCGTCTCTGAGTCGCTTTGAAGCTCACAAGAAGGAAGGCAACTCCAGGCGCAATCGAGCATAGACTTAGATTTAAGGCTTTGGCCCTGCTCGACCGAGGCAGTCACCGAATACTTGCCTTTATAATGCAATCTTTGGACGGTATGCAGTGGCGGTCCAAGGTTCCATCATCTCCCCCGAAGTCATATTCAAACGCCTGTTTGCACAATGCATTTTCCTTCTCGTTACACGGCAAGCCATAGATAAAATTGTAGTAGTCATGCTAGGATCCATCAGCTGGGCCCTGACTTGCCACCGCTCCATGTACTTGAAGTTGAGTTTGGCTGTTCCTCAGCTTCTAATGTCTGCAGACAATTATTAGATACAACCTTGGCGAAAACGAGAACCTTTCAGAGACTGACCTCCAGCAGCATTCCTAACACTTGGTCGACCTCTGACGGAGGAATTCCCCCACATCCAGCACCAATAAGCCTCCGGTAATCTGCCATCTTGCCGCTAGTACCTGCTTCAGCCTGGAAGCGGACAAGCTCCTCGAAGTTGATCTTCCGTCGTTTTCGTATTTGCACTAGTTCTTCACGCAATGCTTCACAGGCCTGCCGGACTCCTTCCGGAGTATTCGGAATGTTGGCATGTAGCATTTGGAGGTCAGAAATATCCTCCACTTCATGAGACTTGCGTTTTGGCGGGAAGCTTTCTGCTTCGGTCCCAGGTTCCGGCTGGAGTTCGATATCCTCCTCCAGACGGAATGAGGGTGTTGCGTTGGTGATGACAAGTTCTCCATTTGCTGCTCCCCTGATTATGCCCTCCCTCAACTCCTCGTCTTTAACCCACTTCTCCCAGCCTAGTCGATACCGTCTTTCCATGCGTGTTTGCAAGTCCTGCTCCAACGTGTTCAGCAGGTGCTTGGATGGAGTCAAGCTTTCAGCCTGGGCCTTCAAATTTGCAACAGATCTCTGACTCTCGAGGATTTCCCCCTGAATGTTGCCGAGGAGAGCGTGTGCCTGTGCAGTATCCCGCTCTTTGTCCTTGAGTTCTTGATCGAAAGACACGGCGAGACTGTCCAGCATGGTAGTCATGTCGTTGACGCACTTTGTGCCTGCTTTCTGTGCTGCAGCTGAGTGATATAGAGGCGGTCGGTCACCATTGGATGGGCCAATCGGGTAGCCCGAGGTGTTCTGAGATGGAGCATAAGGTGTTTGGGTACTTCGGAAAGGCATGGGGAGGGTGCGTGACATAGGGATAGGAGAGGACCTGAAGCGTTCGTCTTCAAGTATATAATCCTCCGTACTTTTCCCGTCGTTATTGGCAATTTTGGGGTCGGCACCATGGTCGATGAGGAGCTTAACCAACCGTTTGCTCCTACATCTTGCAGCCATGGTCAACGCGGTTTCTCCATCTTCGTCCTGGAAGTTGATGATATCTGCCAGTTCCTTTGGATAATCCGCTAACCGCGTCAGAACGGTCTCCAGGTAATACCGTGCGGCGTGGGTCTTGCTTTTCGACATGGCAATGTCGATTATGTGGTGGAATAGTGTCCGGTTTGAGTTGTCGATGTTAAGTGTGGATCGATGTAGGAGCTCA
Organism: Clitopilus passeckerianus; assembly: GCA_944990035.1. Taxonomy (NCBI): domain Eukaryota; kingdom Fungi; phylum Basidiomycota; class Agaricomycetes; order Agaricales; family Entolomataceae; genus Clitopilus; species Clitopilus passeckerianus. Next base: position 44,764 of record CALYLX010000039.1, on the reverse strand, counting down.
TATAGTTCGGGGAACTTGCGAACGTCGTAGTTGTTCGCAAACATGACACTACGCATGAGAGGCGTCTGCCCTGCCTTGTTGACTTTGAAGATATCGGCGCCGGCTGTGAGGAGAAGCTTGACAATGCGGATGCGTCCCATTGCACAAGCCCAGTGCAAAGCAGTATGGCCATCGTCATCTATAGCCATATTGGGATCAAAGTCAGGCGGAGGCGAAATGAGTACGGGCGGAATCTGGTTGGTATCCGAGATAAAATATTCGAGGACTTGATCACCATATGAGCGAGCGTCTCCAACTCCATTCATTCTTTCACTGTCAGATATGTCACCGTAATGATCATCCGCGGTCCTATGATACCTATTGGTGCGCGCTCTGGAGTGGCTTGAACCGCGACCATCCGGTCCCAGAGACGCGTATGAATGGTGAGGGCTGTGTATGGGTGAGGGGGTTCGTGAGCTGGAGGAGGCTTCAGATGGAGATGGAGTCATTGACCCATCTTCGGAACCCCGTGCAGACATAGTCTCATGATCAGATTCGTTGTCAGAGCCCGGGCCATGTCTTCGGGTCGAACGGGTGTGGACAGTACTGGAGGATGCTTCGGCAGCTGGAGCTCGCCGAGAGGGGCGAGCAGATGCTGTGACTATGTGTTTCGGTGCCAAAGGGGGGCTCTTCGCGGCTGGTTGGAATTCGATAATTGGGCGCAGCAGTGGTTCGCAGTTGTATTGTCTTGCTAACGCGAGGCCACGTTCCAGTGGGATCCAGGTGCCTCGAGACGTGTTATTTTATTGTCTCGACGCGTCGTAATTTAGAGTAATTCAGCTTACCTTGATACTTTCCGTAGCCACCTTGCACCTTCTCGTGTTCCCCTTTCTGAACCTCGCGTTCGAGGACACGCGTTCGTTGCGGTTTGTCGAAGCCTGCGACCTTGAGTATTTGTGTAGCGTTCAGCCAAGAGTCAGCCCGCCGCCGCATGACGGCAACCCCTTTGCACATCCTTTTCAGCCCAGTTAGCCTCATATATAGGTTTTGTCACGGTTCAGGATGCAACATACATCTCATAGACGGGAATCCCGCTGTAGGTAGCCTGTTGACAGATGAGTCTCCAGTGAGTGGCTAAAGAATGCTGCAGTTCACCTTGAATATTTGGTTATCTGGCATATTAAAAGCCGGCCACTAGCAACACCTTGTTTGGAAGTAGTTGCCAAGTATTAGAGGTAGGTTTTCGTTCACTTCGAGAAGCGTTCACGGTGTGGTCGCGGTGATAGGTACCGGGAACGCGTGAAACCAACACGCGTAAACACCTTCCTCAGCTTCTGGAGCTCTCACTCTAAAACGGGACATGTACCATCACCTGCCAAAGGCACTAAGGGAATGTCATGGAATACAAGTGAATGGACCAGAAGGGAATAGCATTCGTGTTCCTCGCGTTAAACCAAAATTTCGCTATTTATAGGGTATGTGTGAACTACACAACAAAGACTAGAGGTATAATTTCGTCCGAACGGCAAAGGAACTGGGCACATGCGCTACTCAGACGCGTCGTTTCCTAATCAAAAGGCTGGCTGTTGGGTCAGGAACTAAGGCGTGACCGAACCATAAGTTTTTCAACGGAGGAGATTTGGGATCCAGCTGAACATCATAGTGCATCAGGAAGTGCGCGAGGAAAGTCTTGATCTCGTTCACAGCAAAGAAGCGGCCAGGGCTAGGAAAGATTGAGCTGGGCATTCAGGTATAATTAAGAACGGTAAGACGTACCATGCATGACGCCCGTGACCGAAAATCAGATAATCAAGGCCAAGGGAGACCATGGAATGTTTATTGTAGCCATCGGTTTCGTTGATCATCTTTGAGAAGCGGAATCCGTCAAAGGTATCGGGATCAGTGTAAAATTCCTGTACGTATATAAAATCAGTCTCTACAAATAGCCACAAAAGAAAATCACGGACGTCATCGTGATGCATCGAGCTATTGGCAATGGCGACGTGGATTCCTTTTGGGATTACGACGCCATCGGAGAACGTGAAGTCCCGTAATGCTTTGCGGCTCATCGTCACTAGAATTCAGTCGTTGTAAGTTAGGCAACCTCCCTGCGAAAACACTCCGACATGACTTACGAGCACCAAGGCCACCCATGCGTTGAGTCTCTTTGATGAAGCTGTCACACTTGACCAGACGAAGAAGTGACGATTTCGTGATTCCTTCTTCCTCGTGAACTGTTTCGATTTCCTTCCGAAGTTCTGGGATGTACTCTGGATGGTTCGCCAGGGCAAATAGAACTTGAGTGAATGTCTAAAGGGGAAGAGACGTCAAGCTTTGCATTTGGGTACACATATGGGCTGACCGACCATGGACGTTGTATGAATCGCGGCGAAATTGATGCTAAGTATACGTAGAGTAACGTCACGAACGGTTCTCTGGTATCCTTCAGCGTATTCCAGAAGCCAGCTAATCATATCATTCTAAAAGCAGAGAGGCGCATTATTAACGGAAAATTGAGCCAAGAGTACACAGCTTACAGGCTTATTTGGATAGTCTTTGCCGAACTTCTCTTCGTTATCCAGCCGCTCTTGAATGAGAGGTGCGAGATGCTTCATTCCACGTTGTATACTTTTTTCAACGGTCGTGAAGACTCGCCCGGCCAACCTTTAGATGGGTGAGATATTGCCTCGTTGGAATCAGTAAACACTTACGGTTTTAACAAGTTCGGGAAGAGGTTGATGATTTGGCCCGCTTTGACGACATCGATGGTAAATTCGATGTTTAGATCCATGAAATCCTCGTCCCTGCCTATTGGAAGTGTTAGGGAAGAGAGCTGAGACAGAGGGAAACATGTTCTCTTACAAAGGGGAATACCAACGAAAAGCCGATTGCTCGTGCGACAGGTGATCTTCATGATTGTTTGAAGTACGGACAACTTGCACCAGTCTGTGAGTAGGGTGTGAACCTAGGCTTCTGGCAGGAGGGTGCGTCTGCTTACCTTCCATAGCGGGCATTAAGTCTGTAAACGACTCGGCAATCTCATCTTGAACGTCACCAAAACGAGCATTGATGTTCCGTGTAAGAGGAGTGCGGACAATGGCTACGTGGTATGGGTCGTTATCGATCTTCTCGCCGATGGTATATTTCGTTTGAAGCGACTGAAATTATAATGGTTGGAGAGCGAGGAATCAAGAATGTTTCTGGGAACCAACCTCGCCGATAGCTTCTTGAAAGGAGATGTGTTCATCTGCAGCCCTTCGAAGCTCGTCGACTTTATCTGCTCCACCGACGACAATGAGCCACCTGTTAATCGTTGGCACGCGGAAAGCTGAGCCACGGTACTGAGGGATGAGGTCGAGTGTTAGACATTGAACCCTGACACGTAAAGAGCTTGACTGACTTTGCTGTAGCCTTCAGCAATCATTTCGTTTGCATGACCGACATATCTGAAGGCTCCTACCCATGAAGAGATAATTCCTGTTGGTCCAATGGCTGGAATGTGGCGAAGCTAAACGTGGATCATTTCAGTATGATGTCGAGTCTTGTGCGCCACATGTTAAGCATACTTTCTGCTCTTCTTTCCAGGCCTTGTAGACATATGTGCCCACCCACAGAGTAGCAGCGGCTGTAACGAGTGTTGGATATACGGAGGAGCTGTTGCTAGTGTCCATAGCGGTTGAAATCCCAGTTAGAGGTGATAAAGTTGTCTTATATAGCCAAGGGAGGTGGAGATATCGTGCGTTGCTTCAGGGTCTCATGACTTCTGTCACTAACTACCAATCAATTTGAGAAGGGGCCGGGGCCCGACAGAACGCAATACGAATTACGACGCCACGGAGAACTGAAAGAGAAACATGGCTAGTCTGGAGGCGGAAAAACCTCCGGAGTCGACTCCGAGACTTCTATCAGGCTTGCTCGACCCTGGCCAACAATTGTTGGGGTCTTCAAGGGGGTTTTGGCGAAGAAAATGAGACCACTTCGTCTAGCCATATGAGGGCGTGGGGGTGCAATTGGCGAGATTGTCACACCAATGGGTTCTTGAGATTCTTGATCGTCGATTGGCAGTAATCGACATTGATAGATGGTCATGAGACTGTGCTCTGGGCGCCTGAGGCGGAGGTATTTCTCGCTTTCCGAGAAAGGAAATTCACATCACGTGTCTACGTATTCCAACCACGACCTACTAGCCTGGCGCAACACGCCTCTTTCGTACGTTTACTCGTTCTCTAACTCGTCCCCCTCGTCCTCCGCCGCTAAGACTGTTCCCAAATGGCGCCGAGATGCGAGCCTTTGGTTCAGTTTGCTGATAGGTGAGTTTATTAGCTGTTTACATGGACGCCGAAGGTCGTTTGGCTCATCCTTGGATCTACACAGATTGTATTTCACAAGTTTTTCGCATCCTGTGCCACCAGCACAAACCTTGAACACAGCAAGTGACTCTACAAGTCAACCACGCGTGCGAACACGTCCAAAAGGCGGGCCTTCAGCATCACCAGATGAAATAGCGTCATATTACTACTTCACAATCGACGATCAACTCCTTTATCTGTCCTTCTTCCAAGATTGGGGACCACTCAACATTGCGATGGTATATAAAGCATGCATACTGATACACGAACTACTAGAGGTGAGGCCGGGTTGATGGTTTGTGGATAATGTACTGAACATGGCCTCTCCCTGAAGGATCCGGAGCTGAAGGGCCACAGGCTGGTGCTGTACGCTTCAAATGACCCGCGGAAGAAGGCGAATGCTGCCTTATTGATGGCACTATATGTGGTAAGTCAAGAAACCCGATTACCTGCTGTAGAACAAATAACTGAGCTGTATGCTGGCAGATGATCGTACAGAGGCGTGCGCCATGGGACGCCTTCCATCCAATCGCAGAGGTCGAATTCATGCCGTTTAGAGATGCTGGCCGCGGCCCATCAGACTTCAGCCTGGGTATACAAGACTGTCTATGGGGAATGTGGAAAGCCATGCAGAATGGACTGCTGGATATGAACGAGTTCAACGTGGAAGATTATGAATTTTATGAGAAGGTTGAAAACGGCGACTGGAACTGGTTGACACCGCATTTCATTGCCTTTGCCTCTCCCATGGACCCAGCTTGGGTGAAGACTTTAAAGGAGAAGGGCGCGTCAGAGGCCTCAACCTCAGAACCCTCACTCGCATCATCAAGTTCGTCTTCCAACACGAACAAGCATGCGCTACAACGCAAGCTTCCACAACCATTCCTCAACTGTCTCGAATACTTCGAGAAACGGAACGTCAAGCTCGTAGTCCGCCTTAACACCGAGCTCTATGATCGGAATACGTTCCTCGATCATGGAATTGACCATATGGAACTCTACTTCGATGACGGCACAAATCCTACCGATGAAATTGTGCGGACGTTCATTGATACTGCCGATCGTGTGATAGAGGAGGGAGGTGTGGTGGCTGTTCATGTGGGTATCACACTCATTTTGCTGTGTAATTGAATGAATACTGATGTGATTTCAGTGCAAAGCTGGCCTTGGACGGACTGGAACCCTTATTGGTGCCTATCTCATCTGGAAGTACAACTTCACGGCAAATGAGGCAATTGCTTTCATGCGTATCATCCGACCAGGGAGCGTTGTTGGTCCTCAGCAACAGTATATGTATCTCAAGCAACTCGAATGGGTTAAATGGGGTGCAATTGACGAAATGAGGAAACTCACAACTACCAATGCTCCCGTAGCGGCAGCTGTACCTTCTGCTCCTAAAGCACCCGCGACACCACCCGCAGAACCAGATGATGATATGGAGGGCGTACAAACGACCCCAAAAGCATCCGTGCCCCTTCCACCAGTCACTCCCGGCCGACATGTCGCAACTGCTGCCGCGAGGGCCAGAGAAATTGCACCCCCTGGTCAGCCACGAAAAACTCCTGCCGTCAAACGTGTCGCCGAAGACACTACAGATGAGGAAGAGGAGGATAAAGTAGACGACGTTCTGCCTGTTCTGGGTGCTCCACCTGCTCGCAGCCGCCTGAAAACTTCCAGGAGCAATGGTCCCAAAGGCGTTGCTGCTTCAGAACAACGGCCAACCAGAGTTACACGTTCAACGGCTGGGGCTGCTGCTATTCGAAAAGCGGGCAATACCAATCATTCCACGACACCTGCCTCCCCTCAGAAGCCTCCAGCCAATGGACCAAACAAGATCCCGAGGCTTGCAACATCTACTACTGCCTCCGCGGCGAAGGCAATCGCAGCTAGATCGAATGGCATGCAAACAACGGTGAAGACAACTACCACACGAAGAACAGCGGCACCTGCGCCTCCTCCAGGGTCACCTATACCCTCACGACTCCCAACACTAGCGTCGCGGCGACCTCAGCCTTCTCACGCAAAAACATTGAGCGAAGTTGTCCCCGATGCTATGAAGCAGACCAAGCCAGGCTCGGATTCTTGGATGAAGACGAATGCGTCAGCAGTTGTTACAAAATCGGGACGCCCAGGTTTACGACCAACAAGGCGTAGAAGAAGTAGTTTTAGCAATGCAGACGTGGTTGCATGACCCTTGTCCGCCGCCTACACCACTGTATTGCCAGAACCCTATTGGGTTTGGCCATCGTCCCTTCTGGGCTCCGTGCTGAGTATATCATAATCATATCCATGTATTTGCATCATAGATTATCATCGAGATCATATATCCCACCAATCCTTCAAGTTTAAACCCTCCCACTACTTGATTCATTCGTTATTTCATTTACTTCTACTTATTAATCGAGGATCTCTCCTGCATAGTAATTGCTCCTGGTCGAGCATGTGCAATATAAAATCAAAAACATTCAAAATATCTCTAGCTGAGCCATGTCCTAATCTATTTTCCATTGTCGCTTATTCAAAACCCTGAATTATACGATACATGCCGTCTATTGAGAAGTTCTCGAATATTTGGCTACACATTCCAAGAACCAACGCATGTCTTCTGGATCAACGCCCGGAGTGATTCCATGGCCCAGATTTGCAATCCAGCCTCCACCTCCTTGCCTGAAAGCCTGACACATACGTTTCACAGTGGACTCAATAGCCTCCCTTCCTCCGTACAGAACGTTGGGATCCATGTTCCCTTGCAAGGCAACTTTGTCACCAACAATTCTTCGGGCTTCGACCGGGTCAATGCACCAATCTAGACCTAGAACGTCATAACCGGCGCTCTCTGCAAGAAGTCCTAACGCATGGTTGGCACCTTTGGCGAACAACGTCATGGGCACGGCAGGCAAGCCTTCTTCCCGAAGCCGTCGTTTGACGTTCGTCGATATGTGTTGTAGGGTTGGGAACGAGAAAATATTGAAATCGTATGGTGAGAGCTCTCCGGCCCAGGAATCAAAGACTTGAAGGAGCTGGGGACATTTGAGTTCACTGATCGAACCAAAGGTAGGTTGCACCTCTTACCTGTGCACCGGCCTTTACCTGGCCGACCAAGAAATCAACACAAACGTTCGCAATACGCTGTAACAGTGCCTTAGACTCCTCTGGGTACTTAAATATCCATGTCTTGACTTTCTGGAAAGTCTTGCTTCCGCCTCCTTCGACCATATACGCAAAGAGTGTCCATGGTGCACCGCAGAAGCCGATGAGGGGAACCTCTCCCTTTAATTCCTTCCTTGTTAACGTGATAGCATCAAAAACGTATTGAAGCTCTTTGTGCACATCCACAACCTCTGGTAACTTCTTCACGTCCTCGGGGGTAACCAATGGGTCCGGGAAATGGGGGCCTGGATTCATGATCACTTCCATTCCCATAGCCTGCGGGATGACTAAAATATCGCTGAAGATGATGGATGCATCCAGCAGGCCAGAGTACCGTCGGATGGGCTGAAGCGTGATTTCCGTAGCCAGGTCGGGGGTCCTGCAAACTTCGAAAAACTCATGGGATTCTCGGACTTTCCGAAACTCTGAAAGCCATTTTAGTCCACTCGTCGAGTGCCAGCACCTCGAGCAACTCTAACCGGGTAAATATCGTCCTGCTTGTCTCATGACCCATGCTGGGGCCTTCTCCGTCTTTTCTCCTATGCAGAATGAGCATCTTTCATGTGAATGAATCTGCGTAATCTGTACCTCGGGCTGCTCGTAGGAGCAGGTCATTCTTCATGGGTGGAAAGTCGTGAGCCATGTCTTTCTAGCCTCCTGTGTACTCTTTGTTCTTCTGAAGGGCAAGACGATAACGCTGATCGCGGTAGATGGCGAGCTCGACAAAGAGACGCGTCGTCCGCGCCGATTAGATGATCGAGGTCAACTCCGTACATCTTACGTAAAGCTCTTTCTGACCTGGACCACCACGACCTTGATGCAGATTGCAGTGTTGTAATGCCTATCGACGACCCTAATACACTAGTGAATGAGTAGCTGATTCACTGTGGAACTTCAGCCTGAACCACAGCTCACTGGCTCTGGCAGGTTCAAGGAATCTGGCGAATTCGAGCGACTACGACGGGAGTTACTAGCCCAGTTTCAACAGAGTGTAAGAGATTCCCATAAACGACTTGAATGTTCCTAAGGCTACATCAGGAAGGAAAGGGCAAGTTAAAATCACAAATCGAGGAGAAAGTTCAACAACGCTTCCAGACTGATGGAAAGCTGCGGTTTTCTTCCCAAACGGCTGTGCACAGGGAGTTAATGCTGGAAATCGACAGGCAAGCCTCTCCCAGGCTACATATACTTGCTCTGAGCCTGAAGGAAATTCAGGTTCCCGATCGTTGAACGCGCCGTAGGAGACGTGAAAGCCTTTTCCGATTCGGCTTTTACAAATAGCATTGATGATAAACTAGAAGACATGCTTTCAGAAAGTAAGGGGAAGAAGACAAGGAATACCAGGAGTACGTTTACTTTCATCTCTCTTCTCCTCTTCTATTGAGACGGGCTTACAAGATTTGTAGGCGCACGAACTGGAGAACAAAACGATAGTTTACCAGCGAAACCAAATGATGGTGACTCGCAGTCAAGGGCATCAACCTCTCATAAACCTCCACAGTCAGAATTTGCGATAGTCGTGACTTCTCCAACACAACCCACTTTACCCTTACCACCCACATCTTGAGAACGACAGGCATCGAGTCCGTAACTTAGCGCAGGGGACAGATGATTAATTTATTACCAGGCTTACAGCTCTTTGTGACAAGTTTCGTACGCGCAATAAAGATAGGGGGAGGTATACAACGAAATTCAGGAGATCGGTAGAGATATAGCAGGATATACACGACATATCAATCTTCGGCTTGAATCAGAGAAACCGCTTTTTGGGATCGAGGCTTAATGGTACATTTGAACGGCGTGGGGTGACTGCAAGAAATGACATCAGTCCAGCTGCGACTTCTCAAAAACGTTCAAAGGTATCTTACCTGATGGTTCCTGTTGTGTTTCCGTGCACAGGCTCGATAACTACACCATTTTCGATGGTCTTCGAGATATCGAAAACCGCGAGCGACATCGCGCAGGAAATGAAAACAGAGGCATCAGCTAGATGTTGACCTTGAAAATGAGGTGGCATGAGTAACGAGAACAGAGATTGACTGAGAGTAGTGCATACCGGGACATATTCTGCCGAGGGGATGGATCAACGGACGTCCTTTGCAAGGAGCTAAGACCAACGTACCTTCGACCAAAACCGAAACAAATTTCTCGAGGATCCTGCTCCGGTCCTTTGCCGTTAGACGGGAGGAATCGGTCTGGTTTGAAGACTTCTGGGTTTGTGTAAGATTTGGGATCATTTAACATATACCTGGATACGATTCAGTCAGCGAGATAGTCACGAGTATTAGCTGAACGTTTGTACCAGACATTTGCAATGACCAGGGACCCTTTCGGGATTAGATACCCTTCGTGGATATCGTCTTCCATTACACGATGGGGGACACCTTCACAGTATGTCGCCCTGGGTTAGAAAGCAGTAACAATACTGGAAATAGGAGTCTCGAACCTGTCGGAACGACAGAGTGCCAGCGGAGCGCCTCTTTCGCCAGAGCATCAACATACGGAAGATGCGGCCGGTCGTCGAAGCAAGGAAGCCTGTTGTTGCCAACTACGGCATCAATTTCTGCCTGTGCCTTCTGTGCAACTTCCGGATGGAGGGCCATAGCCAAGAAGAAGGAATTTATGGCAGAAACGGTCTAGGCTTGCGTTGGTTGCGCGGAGGAAGGTTGTTTTGGATTAACTTACGGTATCTGCTCCACCTATTCATTTCCTATTAGTGAAAGACGTAGTGTAAGAGAAAGCTAGTCATCACCTGAATAGAGGCTTGCTGCACTCCATTTGATGTCGAATTCTTCCTCTCGGGTGACTTTTCCGCCTTCAAGTAGTCTGGTAACAAATGAAGGGGACGCTGTCCCAGCAGCCTAGCAGTTTAATTCAAGAGGTGTTGGAAAAATAGGACGTTATTTACATACCATTTGTTGTCGTACAAAATTGAAAGGCTGGTCCACCATCTCGTCCAGAGTTGCATGCCATTCCTTTGCGGTTTTGAGGAAGCCAGCCCCAGGAAACCATGTTGGCAGAAAGCGCACTGGGACTAATGAGAAATTACTTCAAAGGCCCGATGTAGACCACTCACGAGCGGGGATCACGTCCACAAGGAAACTACCAGGTGCGGTGGACAGAGCGAATTGTACAGTTGCCAAATCTGCGAGTTCGACGAAAGGATCATGTTCTTCTTTGACTTCGTATCCGTGAGAGATGCGAAGGATGATAGCACCTGCTGTGCTGATCGGGTGTGAATATTCCTGGTTGGATACTAATCAACAAAATTAAAACTCACTGTCTGACATGAGAGGTGATGTCTTGTGGTTTAGCGAGGACTCGACGAAGGAAGCGATGCGTTTCCAGTTGCTCGGTCTCAGAAAAGTTGCTCATGGCGGCCTTGTTCCCGATAACGCCATGAAAATAGCGACGAAAGCGTCGAAGACGGTCGCTGTATGGAAGAAGGACAAGTGTGTTCTTCCAGCCGACGAGGTTTCCACCCATTTGTAGAATCGGACGGTCAGAGTAGATAGGACTTTTCTTGTCGAGCATGTCGGAGGCAATCTTGTGGGAGTTGACCACTATAATAGGCTGGCCTAGGACTTTGACGGAGCAAATGCTGCCTGCAACAATTGGATGAGCTTAGGGTAATGTGGTTGTGAAGACAATTTCATACCGTATTTCTTGCCCCAGTCAGCGAAGGTCGTCCACTCTTGACTCTGGGGCATATCAAGGACATTGCCGATGAGAGGAAGTCCTTTCGGACCAGGTGGAAGTGGCGCAAGTGATCGTGCACGGCGACGTAGCTTTTGCAAGACAAAAATACATAACAAGGCACAGAATAGATCCAGATAATGCAAGCTCGAGAGCATCGCAGAGAACAATATAGAAAATCAAGATTTAGGACAAAGGAATGTTGTGGCGAAGGTTGTAGGGTCAGGAGTAGAGTCATTCTCCTTTTATGCGGTGATCAACGGACTACAACCAGAACTCAGCACCAGGCAGGTACATGGAAGACGACCAATTTTAGCTTAGCACCTACCAACCCGGATGTCCGCGGTTGTGGATTCGGTGAAAACGCGAGGCGATGCCAGTGATAGATAGATCCTGAGGGGATTTACGTGAATATCAGCGGTGTTCTTGACACGAAGGGCAAATTTGCTCACATTTACCGAGTCGCCCGTGTCAGGTGGGATCCAAAGCAAGGATGGGGGTAAAAACTGGTAAGAATATGAACCTCAAGCTCGTGAGGACCCACTATCAGTGCAGATATCAATCAACCTCAAGTCATTTGCCCACAAAAAATCATATACAGCTTGAAAGTAACTCCAACATCCAATTTCATACAATACGGTAAAAATAGTCATAGTCCACAAGAAATGGGTGGGGGGTGTAAATTGTTCGCCACTAGAGCTAGATCATCATCATGCTCGCATCTCCGTCGTGGTAGTCAGGATCTGACTAGCATTGTCAGACCGTTGGAGGGAAAGAACCGTCAATGGTGGACTGAAGAGAAAAATGGGTCAGTATGATCCGCTCGATAGCGTAGAAAATCTAGTACTTACTCTGGGAGATTGAGTCGGATCGCGATCAGAGTGGTGCATAGTGTCAATCTTGATAGAGATATTCGCCGTCCTCTGATGGACGTAGAATGAATATCCGTCGGTTCCGAGCTCAAGAACATGAGTAGTTAGGTGCTTACGTTCGAATCTTCAGAGTCGTGGGGGTGCTTGAAGAAGCTAGATTCCATTGTGAACGAAAGGTCGTCATCATTGATCTCTCCGAGTTTGCGAATAGCGTGGCGAGCATTCAACGTTGCAAGCAAAGAATTGCTGTAAACTGAAAAAAAATGTGAAAACCAGCCGGGTAACATGATTCAACGAACTTACGACGTCCAAGGCTGAAATAGAACGCAACGTAGATCAGAGTTTGACCCCATGCAACAATCTAGGAGGCGATCTCAGGACGTGCTCGGAATAGCGGAGAAGCCAACGCACGGAAATCAAAGATGCAACGGCGCAGATGCTCGTCAGGACACCAGTACTAACGGCGAACATGATCTGGTAAAGTTAGTCTTAGTATCGACAGAAGTATGCATCTAAGCAGAACCGTACCAGGGTCGTGATCATGCTATCCGACCTGGGGGGCTCCTCCGTTAGATTTTGGGGTTCAACCCACACACCATTCAATCATCACGTACTTTTTGAAGCCGGTCCTAGAATGATGGAGCAAGTAGCACAAAGCGCCAGCGATGACCACATCACCTAGAGCCGCCAGCACGTTGACTGTCATTGAGAGGCCCTGTTCACCCACAATGTTTAGCGACGAAGCACCTCATGAACTTGAAGTATTCTCGCACCTTCAACTGGGTGAGCTCTGGCCAAGTTTTTAGGCCCATGCTATATCGAAACTGGTAAGTTATCAGGAAGAGCCAAGCATTATATAACACTCACGATCGGGCCGTGAAGGCTGTGGAGCAAGCTAGTACGACTGTGAGTTCCGAGATCGAGGGAGAATCACTAGGGGACAAACCGAATTCTGCGAGCACAAGTCCAAACTTTCCAACACCTCAGTAGAATTCTGCAAGAATAACGGAGGTGCGCACAATAAAGGTAAGAAGTGGTACATTGCGATTGCTGACTGGGTGAAACGAAGGGTGTCGGCAACCTGTGGACGGCTGATAGAATCTTCACTTACGCCGCCAGACTCGGAGGGCCAGAAATCTACAGAACATGAGTAAGGACTCTTTATGCCAGCAATTGGGATTACTGACCCTTGAACGAGAAATCCAATGAAACCCTAAGGACAGGGTGAGGCAGGGATGACAATTTGCTACCACAAATCTTACGTTGAAAAGTACTTCAAGCTATTCGATATTTTCGTCAGCTAAGCCCACAGTTGATGGCGTGAGTTATTCATACCAGAATGCTCCTGGTTAGACAGCAACTTTCAGGTGGATCGTCTAAGTCGCATAACATAGGCACTCACCAAACCATGTTGTTCAAGTAAGCGGGGTTGCTGTAGTTGGTGACGACGTATCGATACACTAGGTTGGTTTCAGTCCACGCTGCCGGGCTTCCATTTCGTCACGTACAGGTGTGAGAGATAAGAATCTGGTGCACCGTGTCGAATGCCCAGACTGCGCCAACCTAGAAGTTCACAGTATGCTTGAGAAAAATGAATATGTGACTAAGGGAGGGGAACGGCATACAAGTGTTTTGATGTACCAGACATCCTATGAATGTTTGGTGAGGGCTGACGAACGGAGGTACATGAAAGGCATACCTTCTTGTAACGCTCAAAATAGTACAATGTCTGAACACATGATACTTGAAGACAGGTCAATTATTGTGGGCGAGGTAGGAAAACATGTCCCAACCAACCTCCATACAACCTAAGACATAAAGGGCGGAAATCAGCATATTTTAGTCAAAAATTGGGCCGAACTTGGCTTACATTCCGGCGCATATGACCCCAATAAGGGCGGCACCCATTCTGTTCAGGAGTCATGTCAGTCCTGGGTTCTGTCAAATAAGATATGATTGAAAGGACATACGTGTTGTCAACGGCGATGTGCTGAAAAGTAGACATCTGGGGAGTCAGAGAGGGCCTCACACAGGAGCAAGAGAGCAACCAGTGACCCCGATGGATTCCATGGGCCTAAATAGAGCGGGGATCCCAGGCAGACGTACAAGAAGCTTCGCACACCGTGCTTCGTCAAATATTTGTCCGCGTTCCTTTCGCCCCATGCGGAGCCTTACCTTTGCATCTCACTTGGTGATTCGTTGTAGAATTAAGCATTCCGGATGCAAGGGAACATGAGGTATAACCAGAACGGCCAATTCTGAAGCCGTAGAAGAAGCACGATGTGTAAATTGGTGATAACGTTTGCACTTCTTCACAAGGATGGCGGGCAACACGTCAACAGGAGAGCTCGAGTTACCGAATGAGTTCAAGAGCTGAACTTCATTCCGATATGGCAACACAGTTCTATGGATTGCACTTTTGCCCTCGTGGTGATGTACATGTTGAGGTAACTTGACATCGGTGAGTTGTAAATTGGCCTAACGATGAACGAGGCCACGTATTGCTCTTTGGCTCGGCATTCCCGCTGGACGTTCTAGTGTGAAATCTGGGTGGAAGAGTTTCTTCCTGCTTTGCCCCATTCTTTGCCACAGAAGGGACATCGTACACCGTTACGACAGTGAATCTGCCAGACACCATCATGGGTTGTGTTTGTTATGTAATTCGGAAAACTCATTTCTGCCCCTATCTCTGCAGTTTTTGCCGACTGTCTGCGAATGCCAGATACGTCTCTCGACTTTTCGATTTCAAAGATCTATGAGATATATGCATCTACGTTGTTCAAGATACCCAAAGGCCAATGGACTATTCTAGCTTCGTTCTTTCTCGTCTCAGAAGCCCATGAGCCCAAGGAGACCAAAATCATCAGCTTTGCTACCGGAACGAAATGCCTGCCAGAAGCGCGACTTCCCGCTCGTGGGGAAGCAATACATGACAGCCATGCTGAAGTTCTAGCTCGCCGCGGTGCTGTACGTTGGTTTCTGGAAGAAATTGGTAGATACCAAGAGTCGCTGACGCCACGTTCCTCTTATCAATCCCCGTGGATTCAATACACCGGAAGCTACGACGATAGATGCCTGTTTGATCTCAGGGAGGGTGTCAAGGTTTATCTCTATATTTCGACGGTTCCATGTAAGCCCCTGGTCCCAGCCTTCCAGAAACCAAGAGCGCAAACCGATTCACACTAAATTATCAAACGACATGCCCAATTAAAAAGGTGGAGACGCGTCCATGCGGTATGTAGCCTCGACGCAAGATCAGGAAATGGCCGCGCTCAAAGCATCGTCGATTTTTCCGGACCTCGAACCGACTGCAGCGTCGCGTGGGCGCGATAACTATTCTCGGCTGGGAGTGCTTCGCACCAAGCCGGGACGTGCGGATTCCCCACGGACACGGTGTATGTCCTGTAGCGACAAGATTGCTGCGTGGAACGTCTTGGGATTCCAAGGGGCACTAGCATCGCGATTTCTGCGGCCGATTTACCTCGCAGGTATCGTCATTGGAGAAGTCCCCGTTGAGCTGGAGAATATTGTTCTGGAAGATTGTGAGAGAGGGCTCTGGAAACGGTTCGAGAATGAAATTAGAGGTGAATCGTGCTGATTTCTTTAGGTTGTGGGCGGTAATTCAAATTTGATTGAAACAGAATGGCCAGAGCCCTTCTTCCTGAATAGACCTAGGATTACATTCACTGGGCTTCCTTTTGTCTATTCCCGATCTGTGGTCGAGCAAAACTCTGCAGTTCAAGGATCCTTTGTTGAATGCAAGTAGTTTCAATGCCGCCTATCCGGAATTACCTGAATATTTTCCTTCTAGCCCTGTGCTGGGTCGCTGACGGTCAGACGAACGAGGTTCTAACAAATGGCTTAAAAAGAGGTGTTGCTCCCAAGCATCGATATCGAGAGAAATCTAGGTGCCACAGAAACCCAATATTCGCTGTTTGTTTCTCACATCTGCTGACAGGCCACAGCTATCCAAAGCGGCATTTCTTCACCTATATGCGGCCATATCCGCGAATGCTGGACATCCGATACCCAAGTACGTTCATTCGCCTTCTCCATAACCCATTTATTTACACGAACTTTTTCCGCAGCTCGACCACCTACTTGGACGCGAAGCAAAGCAGTACGGAGTACCAACAAGCGAAAGCACAGCTCAAAGGACCAGGCGGGCCATTTTCTGGATGGGTCAAAACAGGGGAACAAACCGAAAAATTTGTATTGGTACCAGAAAGTAGTAATTAAATATTGTATCCTATGACTATTACTGCGGAGCGAAAAACATGTTGATGATCGTGGTAGAAACTCGTAAGAGGTCGTACAAAGGCGTAGTAGCCTATTAATTGGTGGCCTACCAGATGTAGGTTTGTTGGAGGAAATAATACAACAATTAGATGACCGAAGAAGCAAGGGAGCATATATCGGATCGGAATCGTAGAGGTGAACCATGAATGAAGTCCTTGCTGATGCTCCATCAGCGCAGAGTCGGCAAAACTTCGGAACCAGACACAAAGATAATAAAGACTGCAATAAATAACCGAGAGAGCTCTAGGTGAGTCATATGTCTTTCTTCGACTGTTGCAAAAGAGCAGGTTCAGAATCCGCACGACGCTCTAAGGAAGGGTTGAGCTCGAATGGAACGATGTCGTTCAAGTTGGCGCCGGCGCCAGAGGTTGCAGGAGAAGCAGTCAGTGAGCCAGGTGACGACATCTCTGGGCTGTCGGTCAAGCCTGGCGTCGAGCGGCCGGACTTCGATATCTCCAACTCCTTGCGAAGAGCCTCAAGTTCCCGTTCGAACCTAATGAAGTGGGATGTCAGAGGTGAGTAGTGCCCAGACATGGTAATGGGACTGGAACTGACTTTCGGCCGAACACCTCAATGTAGTATCCTCCCCCATTCCAAACGCTGACCGCGAAAATCGTGATCAGGTAGATGTTGCTCCACACGGGGCTGTCGTAAAACAAGAAAATGACAGGAAGTTCGGTAAGGATGGCATAGACTGAAGAACGACAACGTGGTTAGTTCAGCTCGAGATTCTCCAGATCCTCGTCAAAAAACACATACTGAGCTGTCCACCCATGAAACTGGCCATGCGGTACTGAACCGGAACCGACGACAGTGCCTTTCCTATAGGACCACGATGCGAAAGAAGGAAAGAGAAAGACGTAGTGCGTTGTCCGGACTCGATCTTGGCACGTCTGTCAACGAGAAGGAACTGAAGTGATGTGCGCATGAGTAAACGTGCGCGATAAGATCCCAAATAGGAAGCATCTCACCTTCCAGTAGAGTCCTTGCCAGATAACGTCTGGAGAACAGTTAGTCTTCTGAAAAGGATTGATAAGAGGAATAGACTTACAGATGCCAGCGCTAAGAAGTATAGCTTTGACCGGTTGGAGGTGGGGTAATTCCGCGAGCGCAGGGAACCGAGCCTCTGCATTAGGGTAGAAATGCCTGGACAGATGCGGTGTTAGAAATGACCAAAGGGGACGAATTGTGGCATACCTGATCACGGTAAAAGTGAACGGCGCGTAGATATGTACCCACAGCGACGTCACTTTGTCTGAATCGTGGAACACCAGACTGTTACGCCATGTAATCACCGCACTACCAAGCGAGCCTTGGGAGAGACAGTAACAAGCGGTGAAAAGCGCGGGGCTATCTGGGAAGAACCAGATGTAGATGAAGTTGAGGACGGTGACATAGTAACAGAGGTCGAAGAGGAAGTAGTGCCATGCACGTTTCTTGTACGAGAACCAGCGCAAAGGTAGAAGGTAACATCCCATAACAGTGTAGGCAATGTGAACATATCTGCAGGCAAGGTTTGCAGGCGGTCAGGGTCTGCCACACGCCTGATGAGAAAAATGAAATGACGTACTCCGGTGCCAACCCAAACATGAGAGCGGAGAACAGCAGAACCATGACTCCGAAGAAGAAAGAAATTTTCTCTCGAGTTCGTACAACTTTGGCGGACTCCCAGGACGCAGAGAGTGTAGTTATACGCGTCGAGACCTGTAATGTCACCAGTAAGCAGGTGAATGCAAGGTGTAGAGGGTGTAACAACAGACCTTGAGCTTGAAAGCCTTGTATTCCCGCTCAAAGTTCTCAGCGAGAACGTCTCCAGAGAGATCCTTCATCTTGAGGCTTTCAGCCTTCATCTTCAACCTGTCGCTGTGTTTCTGGAGCTTCCGTTGCAACAGATCGACATGGGAGTCAAAATACGTTTCGACGGTGTCTAGATGAGTTATGGTCAAGGTCCAGATACTTGCCATGTTGTCTTTAGTCTAGGGGCGTACCAAACAGTGTAAAGGCACCCGCCCAATCCGTAGTCTCTTCCTTGAACCGTTCAAATGGTGCTGCGAAGTAGTTCCGCGTGAACAATGGGGGTGATGGTGGCCTTGAGGACATGACCAATGTGGCGAGTGGCCAACGTTCGAAACAAGAGTGGCTTGTGTATTAGAAAGAACTAGCTCTGGCCGGGAATGTGCACGATTAGCTGCTGGTTTACCTGACGCGGTGGCCTTTGAATTCCACGTTTGTGCTCTTGAGTGGAAAAGATGCACAGCATTACATAACACGTGTGCCACTTTCAAGTTATTGGCCCATGCCGCGATCAGCTTTGGCTGGTATCTCTCTGTTATAACACTCTACTGCTATGTTAGGCAAGATAGGCATGTCTTTAGCAAGTTTCTACGAGCAACGAACTCATATGATAGCTCTGAATTAGTGCATCTTGGGTTCGACGCCCTTCTCATCAGCGCCTTCCTCGCCGGTGTCAGGCGTCAGACCAGCCTCACGTACGTTCGGTTCACAGTGACTCTCAATGACTCTCCACTGAATTACACACCAACGTGTTTCGGATACAGCCCGGCTCTTGCTCAAGTTCCTAACAAGGACATTCGGCGTATGGTTCTCTAACTACGTTCTCACCATATCTGCTCACGTTTGTGCTTCAATAGAGTTACTCCGGACGTATCTTGAAATGGGTAGGTCAAGCCATGTGTCAAGTGACCCCGCAATGCTTATCGTTCTTTCATAGGGGAATACCTGTTTGATTTTGCCGTGGTCGTCTGCGGGGTATGTCCTCATATTAAAACCTTGCGGTGGATCACCCCTGACTGTTCTCCAGCGCTCATCCTCCTTCGAACGTAAACCCTGATTCCATTAGAACCTCTCCAATCTTGCTGTTCCAGATTTTCTTGCTTTCGTGCCTCGTTATTCACATGGTTTCCGTCCTTGCATCATATAATCTTATATATTCCATTACAAGATCATCCCAGGAAGTTGTACACGAAGAAGTGAAGGATTATTGAACCTAGTGCAAAGTCCGCGAATGCTCTACCGCCAGGCAACTGTGAGTAGGAGGACAATCGGGCGAAGCCCTATGGGAACATACCTTTCCGGAGAAACATCCTTGAACTCTCCCTTGTTTTCGGGGTTGACTTGCGAACGGAGTGATGCGGTTAGGACGAATTGACCGACAGTTGAGGAAAAGCTGCGAGTAGGTTAACTACAGATGTTCATAGGGTGGCTAGATAACTGTCTGCCTTACCCAGCCAAGAAAGCATTAAACGGGAAGTCACTGAGCAATACGCAGTAAAGGAATTGCGCAATTCCGGTCAACATCAGAAAGCCCAGGAATCCGTCGACAAGCTTGAGCCTTGGAGCCGTTGAGGCACTGTAGCCCTGCAAGAAGGACCATACTGGGTTGTATTCCTTGTATTGCTGTACTTGTGCAGTCGGCTTAGGTGCCATTTTAGAGAGATTTGTTGAGAGTGACGCGAACTTGGCAACGTGTAATGCCAGATTCAGGGTCTCGGGGAAGCTGTTGCCAAACATGAGCAAACTCTGTTCGAAGAATTTGGACAAGCCCGAAAAATCCTCTCGCGTCACACGAAACAGTTCTCTCGACAAACGCAAAAGTCCCTTCGACATTTGGACCATTCAAACGCCCGTTTTGTAGAGAGACATGTCTGGTTTGGGCTTACGGCTTGCTTTCGCGACGAGGTCTGGGTCACACCTCATCCGCTTCCAGTCGCGCTGGGGCGCAAGGAGCCTTCATAAGGCCCCGGCTCTCCCATATGCTATTGAGGAAGGACTTGGGGACTTCCTGCCACCACCAGCTTTGAAAACCGTTGCCGAGGAATATCAAGGGGGTCTACTGGAGAGGCTGAACGATGAAGTCAGAGGTTAGTATGTACCAAAGGCCCCGTGACGAGAATTCTGACGAAGGCATTCGTAGGGACCGAATTCGAAAACCAAAACCTTGTCGACACTATCATCAACACCTCTGATAAACTAGACCTGACGCTAGCATTTAACTATGCCAGTCTCGCACTCAACAATGGTTACTTCTTGGACCAGCTCGTAAGTCTTAGTACTTGCCACCTCTCTTATCTTGTAAGTTTACCACTCGTTCCAGAAACCTCCCTCACAAGACGCAGCCAACCACCAAAGCGAAATCTCGACTCACCTCGCCCAATCAATCCGTGAACAGCACGGCAGCGTAGCCCAGCTCAAGTCTGCCTTCTCTGCTGCTGCCTCCGGCCTCTTCACCAACGGCTACGTCTGGTTCGTAACAGATGCGAACGGAAACACCGGTATTCTCCCTACTCTCGGCCCCGGAACCCTCCTCATCCGTTCGCGAATGTATACCGGACACGACAGCTGGACAGATACCCTCAATCAGGCTACTTTCCTCGCAGACGCAGAGGATATAACAGCGGACATCCAGAACTTTGCAGAACTTGCGCCAGAGGAGGGCGGGTCGGCCGCTCCTCTCAGTCACCCTACACCCCCAGGGGTTGCTCCTCAGTCCCCCGTCTCCGGTATGGCGGGTGCCAGGACTCCTGAACCTCCAAAGAATCTGAACCCGAGGTTCATGCATACATCCGCTAGACTTTCACAAGTGGGCCGCGAAGAGGCGGAAGATGAGGTGGAAGTGCGTTTCAATTACAGGGGGGATATTCCCGTAGAAGACCAGGCGCTTTACGAACGGGACAATATCTATGCCGAGTCCGAGGAAGTTCAGAAACCTCAAGAACCAGTCTCGAAGGTTCGAGCCATCAACACCGGAGAGGTACTTTACCCTCTTTTCTGCCTTCCCGTGCACGAGCACGCCTGGATGGCAGCCGGGTATGGAGTCTGGGGCAAGGAAGAGTGGCTTAAGAAATTCTGGTCTGTCCTAGACTGGCAAAAGGTCAGCAGACAGTACGACAGCATCCACAAAGATCCCTATAGGATGTCAACATAGAATAATACACCCCATCTTATGTCGATCTCGCACACATTCTATAGTCTTAATTGCTAATATCCTTCAAACGAATCTATGTCCACTTCGTTAGCTATTTCTATAGTGTTCCGCAGTGTGAATAACATATATCTTAATGTTACATAAAAAATTCCCCGTTTGTTTGTTTAGACGACCACTAGTGTTGCTTCAATGCTTGCAAAGCACAGAGGGCAGCTGGAAAGATCGTTACTCAGTTGTTCTCGCTTATCCACGGATGAACGCTTACCACCAACACCACTACCATCCTTGGCCAATCCAATGTCCACTCGCTTTTCAATGTCCTCACCAACAAGATATCTCAGCGACTCGCGAAGAGTTCTCTCGTAGTTGGGGTAATGCTCGATCAAACTTGGTGACGCAGTCCTCAGCCAGAGATCAAAGCAAAATATGTAATATAGACGAACCTGCCGTCAACACCGACACCGAATTTCTCTGTGCTGCTGGACTTGACGAATTTGCCATCCTTATCTGCAAAGGTCGCACGCCCAGTCTGTAGCAAAACGACACCGACAGCTACGCCACTTAAAAGTGCTGCTCGTCGTGCGACCAGTGAACATGCCCATCGGACGATCTAGAAGCGAATACTCGGTCAACAATTTAACTGCACGGATGGGAGCATATTTCTTACGGCAGCATCTCTCAGAGTCACTTCGCTTTCCTGATAACCAAGTTGTTTGACCACGACCTCTTTCACTCGCTCGAGCTTCGCCTTGATATTTGCCGGGACCGCATCAATCTCAAATGTCGCGAAATCCGGGATGCTGTTCTCCTCGCTAAGAGTTTTGTGGACGCCTTCCCAAGCGGACTCAACATCACTCATAACACTGGTATCCAGACCGTAGTGGGAGTTGAGTACTCGGGTAGATTTGCCGTTGAATAGCAGAGGCTTGGGTGTGGCGTCGATGAGAGAAACGATGATGTTCCGGGTGATCTCTCCAAGATACATTCCTGAGATGAATTTCTCAAAGGCTTGGTAGGAGGGGTTGATGCTGAGTCGGTCGAGGCAACTGTCGTAGGGGGTGAAAGGGAGATGTGACCTCTACAGAGGATATATCAGTAATGGATAGAATAATCTTATGCAGATACTGACAGAATTATTGAAGGCACCCCATTCAGTGTTCACGACCATGTAGCCACCCTTTGCGGCAGCCGGGGAATTTTTAAGCTTGGTTATTTTAGCTAGCACAACGTGAGTTGTCGCGCTCTGATTCGAAGCAACTAGAAACTTACCGACTTCCTCGACATAGGCACCATTTGTACCAGTTCCGAAGATGGCACCCAAGATACAGCCTCCTGCCTGGTAGGCACGCGACAAGAGAGCACCAACAGTCTGAAAGGACAGCGTTTAGCATCTATGTTGGGAGAATCAAACAAAAAATATTTACATCGTTGACCAAAGCAATACACTTGACGTGCATATGCTTTCTATCGAACGCGTCCTGAAGAAGCTTTACGACGTCATGGCCGACCGCATTCGTGGCGGAGAATCCCTTCGTCCAGGTGAGAATCTTGCCAGAATCCAAAGCGGTTTGTTCGACTGGGAAAGAGAAAGTGAGACCGAGATGGACGACATCGGCATTGCTGTCTGGGTTGTCATCAAGGGAAGTAGCGGCGTGATTGGTCAGGAACGCGTCAACGGAGTCGGCCAGATAATCTACGGAAAAGCTCATCAGGTCACAGCAGGTTAGTGTGTAATGCTCACATACCAAAGAGCGCAGTAGCTTCTCCAGTCTTGAGAGCTTCGGAAACTCGGTATTTTTGTTGGCGCAGGGAAAAGGTTTTATCGCCGTGGAGGATGACTTCACAGACTCGCCTGGCGAAAGGTCAGCTCATGGGCATTGCATATTGGCGCCGCTTTACAGATTAGTTCCCCCAAGATCCAAAGCCAGGAAAGTTCTGTGGACGTGTGAGCAGGGTAGATATTTCCAAAATCGGCCAACCCACCCAGTTTCTGTGCCATCGGGGACGCCAGTAACGAAAGTCGGGCTATAATAGAGTCAAAATCCTGCAAATTCAGGTAGCTTTCGTTGAAACCCCACATCATCGCCATTGGATAGTTGTATTTGCCCAGCCCCTCAGCGATTTCGCCCAGGAAAGCCTTTGTGAGGTCAACAAGCGATTCTGGCTGCAACCTGAAGCTCTGATCGAGCTCCTCGAAGACCTTCAACGAGTCTCTTGAATTCAACGCGGAAATAGGCGCCATAGCAGCTTGAAATGTGGGGATGGTGGTGGTGAGGATGTAACTAGGAACTGGGAGTTTCAGTTATCTACTAACTTGGCATCAAGCCATCTGAATCTCATCTATATACGTCACTTCCTTTTACGGACATGAACGCCTGGACTTTGAAAAATCTGTCTGGATTTCGATAGATTCGCCAGAAATACATATCACATGAAGCTAACACCACCAAGTGCCTGCCTAGACGGACTCAATCTGCACCAAAGGTGGCTATATCCACTGTTGGTGGCGGCTGGATCCGGGGTTCGTGTGAGGGGAGGTCTGGGGTAGCGGGGCAGCATTAACGAGATTGCCCGTACGCTAGTGGCTTTTCAATGGGCATCGCTGAAGATACCGAGTAAACCGAGAGGATGTTCGTTGGACAGGTCTCACACGACTTCGGAAGAGCAATATGCAGCTGTACTTCGGCGTTGATCGGGCCACCTATTCAAGCATTCTGATGATTGGCCAAGGAAGCAGAAGGATCGGCTTTCAAATGATTGAAGTACAGCAATCCTTATAACCTTTCATTCGAGGGCCTCAGCCCCCTTTTGACCTACGAATCGGATTAACGTCGGTTCTTGATACTGGAGGTAGCTATAATTTTGCACTGAGTATCCTGTGTGGCCCGCTGAAAGCGGTCGAATCTCCAGTTGGGTTAAGGCGCGGTCCGCCACCAATCCCACTTTCCTGGGCTGTATTTGGGGTACATGTCTCAAAAATCGACATCGTCGGGACCTTGATCAAGCTGAATGGAGAAAATCATGAACAATACCACCAGCTATCCTTTCAGTCGCTTTCCCGAGCCCAATCAAGCAATGGCTTCTGAAAATACATTCCTCGATCGAGGTGTAAGAGTCGAGTCGAAGGTGCTCTTTCTTGCTTCCCGTTGACGGCGCGAGGAGACCCGGCCAGCCATCACGTGTGCGTGTTTTCATTGATTGCCTGCTCCTTTTTGGGCAGCTACCCCGACCTTCGCAGGTTCTCTCCATGCGCACTGGGTCGTACCAACCGTCAAATGTCGACTTAGAGCCACTAACTACGCTCGCTTGAATTCCTCGAAGATAATCCGATGTTGTAGTAGGTGGGAACACGAGAGTTCGACTATTCAGAGAGATTCTAGAAGGACTATATGCTATGACAAGATTTAAAGAGTGCGAGGAAAGAGGATTCAGGGAACGAGAGACGAAGCCATGAAGGGAGCTCTCAAAACCCTTGTTGCACTGCTAGGTGCAGTGTCTGCCCTTGCAAGCCCTCCTTCAACATGGACCAACCCTGACCGTGCTTTGAGTGTTCGTCAGGATTCGCAACTACTTCAGGACGTTGTAAGGCCATTCCCTTGCAGGATGAATGGACGTTGACAATAACTTGCGCAGGTTACATGGGACCAGTATTCGTTGAAGATAAATGGCAAACGAGTGATGATCTATAGTGGAGAAGTTCACCCATACCGGTGAGTTTGGACGAAGGCTCACAGGGTTTCCTCATGCTTAAGCTTTAGCCAGTCTTCCAGTTGCCGACCTTTACCTCGATATCTTCCAGAAGATCAAGTCAGTCGCAATTCTCAGGGTTGAACGGTATTGGAACTGACTGTAACCCAGGTCCTTGGGCTTCAATGCCGTTTCGTTCTACACGTTTTGGGGCATCGTGGAGCCGAAGCGCGGAGAAATCTCTTGGGAAGGTTTCCGTGACCTTCAGCCTTTCATCGATGCTGCCAAGAAAGCTGGTCTATACCTGATTGCACGACCAGGGTAAGCTAGCTCACAACAATTGTTCGACGAGATGCATACTTAACTGCTTTCAAGGCCGCATATTAATGCAGAAACTACCGGCGGAGGATTCCCTGGTTGGGGAGTCTACACCCCTGGCCTTTGGCGGACCTCTAATGCAACATATGTGGAGGCCTATACCGACTACATTCACCAGGTCGGAGGCATATTTGCGAAGAATGAAATCACGAAAGGTGGCCCCATTATTCTGGTTCAGGTAGGCTATTTGTTTGCAACACATCTGCGCTCTGCTAATAAGCGGTTCAACTTCGTTCCAGGCCGAGAATGAATACAGTGGGTTCACGTATAGCGAAGACCTCGCATATGAGAAGGGTTTGCTGCAAGCTTTTGTAGGTTATTTCAATTTCCGACATTGGTTATAAGCTAAATCCTGGTCTATAGAGGGATGCTGGTGTCACGGTTCCGATTACCACAAACGACGCATGGCCTGGCGGACATTATACCAGTGTTGACATCTACGGTATGCAAGCACAGCTACGGTTCAGACCCCGAAGACTCATAGTCATCTCAAAGGATATGATTCGTATCCTAATGGATTTGACTGCAGCAATCCGTATGTTTGGCTGCCGGAAGCAGTTCCTGAGTACGTCCCTTGGCTCCCCTCACTCAGACAGTTGAACTTAATTGTCTGGTTTAGGTGGTTCTGGGATGCACATTTGTCTGTCAACCCTGAAGATCCAAATGCAATTTATGAGTTCCAAGGTGGTGCTTTCGAGGGATGGTGGGTTCTTTCCTCGGATTTTATGTTTGGGCTGGGCTGATGAACTCTTGTTTCACAGGGGTGGCGCAGGCTTCGACTTATGCTCTGTCCTACTTGGACCTGAATTCGAGCGAGGTAAGCCTCAATGACCGTATTTTTTCTTCATAGTAGTTGCTAACCTATTCCGAATTGCCAGTCTTCTACAAGAATCAATATGCAATGTCAACGACCATCTTCAACATCTACATGATTTTCGGAGGCACGAACTGGGGTGGAATCTCTCATCCTGGAGGATACTCCTCCTACGACTACGTAAGTCGCCCTAAAATCAATTGATACTAACGACTGAACCCAAACAGGGAGCCGCTATTGCAGAAGATCGAACACTCCGAGAGAAATACTACGAACTTAAGCTTCAAGCCAACTTCCTCGCGGTCTCCCCTGCCTATCTGACCACTCGCCCACAAAATATTGGAAACTCACAAGCTGCCTTTACTGGAAATGAAGCTCTCAAGACCACCCAAGTGTTAGATGTCGTTGGCAATAAGACCGGTTTCTATGTTGTTAGGTAGGTTATTGTGTTTCGGCATTTTTGGCGTCGATGAAGCTCACGGACTGGCAGGCAAAACGACTCTTCGATCACCACAGTCCAAAGCTATACATTGAACCTTAATACCTCTGCTGGTTCTCTGAAGATCCCTGCCCTTGGTGGTTCCCTGACTTTGAACGGCAAAGACTCAAAGATCCATGTCGTTGACTATGCTGCTGGAAATACCAACATTCTTTATTCGACTGCTGAGATTTTCACCTGGTCAGCCTCGGTTTCTTTTCCTTCGGGGATTTTTGGTTCCTGACAACAAGCAATACAGGGCCACCATAGATGGCAAAGACGTCATTATTGTTTATGGCGACGCAGGCCAACTGCATGAAGTCGCAATTAGCTTTGCAGGATCTCCAACTCAGGCCAAAGTTGTGTCCGGGTCTGCCAATATCAAGCAGCAGACATTAGCTGGGAGCGCGCTAGCATTGCAGTTCACCACCACTGGGCAGAATGTTATCCAGGTGGGGAATGCCATCCTCTATGTTGTCGGTAAGTTGCATCAGCGTTCAAACCAGCTAGCAGTGCCTAGATCTGACTCGGTCTCTTTCTCTTCAGAGCGTTCGATTGCATATCAATTCTGGGTTCTTCACCTTCCTTCATCTGGTCCTTTCGCTCAATACAGCACCGAGAATCCCGTCATTGTCAAGGGAGGGTACCTGCTTCGCACTGCATCCGTGAACCATGGTACTCTTGACATTAGAGGGGATCTCAATGGCACCACCAGCTTCGAAATCATTGCTCCTGCTGCTCTCACGAAGTCAATCACATTCAACGGAAATAGACTGTCACTCAGCAAGACTGCTTATGGGTCGGTCACCACCAAGCGTTTTGCGAACTTGCCAAATGTTCGTCTGCCTGAATTGTCGAAGCTTACATGGGTAAGACCTCTCATGTTGCTTTGTGACACGGTAAACTGATATTTCAATTTGTTAGAAAATGGCGGATAGTCTTCCTGAGATTCAGTCTCGATATTCAGATGAGAAGTGGACCACTGCTGATAAAACTACCACGGTCAACCCAACCCAGCCAAACACCACCGAAGTTCTTTATGCCAGCGACTACGGATACCACACTGGCAATATACTGTGGCGAGCCCATTTCAATGCCACCGGCAAGGAGACCGGATTCCAGGCTACCCTCTGGGGAGGCTCCGCCTTTGGGTACTCCATTTGGCTTGATTCAATTTTCGTTGGCTCTTGGGAAGGAGATGCAGTCCATGCAACTTACAATGGCACCTTCAAGTTCCCGACCGCATTGAAGCCGGGTTCGAATCATGTCTTGACTATTTTGCAAGACCATATGGGAATTGAGACGGATTGGGTCTCGGGGAGTGACTCTTTCAAAGCTCCTAGAGGTATTGTTGACTACTCCTTTGTGGGTAGTGACAGCACAACTGTGAACGCTTGGAAGGTTACCGGGAATCTAGGTGGAGAGAGCGTAAGGAAATATGGCTGCCTTCCGGAATGGTTTCTGACGATTGCTTCCGTAGTATGTTGATAGGACCCGTGGACCGTTGAACGAAGGTGGACTGTACGGAGAGCGTCAAGGTGGGTTATTTCCCTTTAGCCATCACCCAAATTTCTAACTTCGGGTCCAGGTTGGCACCTGCCTGGCTTTGATGATTCCCGATGGGCAGTTGGACACCCTACGACTGGGATCAAGGCTGCAGGCGTGGCTTTCTACAGGTACGAGTCATCTGATTGGCCTATTGAGAGGAAGCTCATTGAGCTTGTCATAGGACCACATTCGATCTGAACATACCCAAAGGCGTCGATTATCCTCTTGCCTTCGTCTTCTCCAATACGACCACCACTTCATACTATCGCTCTCAGGTGGGTGGCTCCATTTCGCCATTATATGCACGCTGATGGTACTTGTACCAGATTTACGTGAATGGCTATCAATTCGGAAAATACAGTAAGTTCTTCACAGGTACCAGAACTTCCAGAAGCTGAGCTTGTAACTCGTTTCCCAGTCAATAGCATTGGACCACAGAAGGTCTTCCCTGTCCGTGAGTACCCATCTCCCTGCGAACCAAAAGCAACAGCGCGTTGATACTCTGGATTTAGCCCAAGGAATCTTGAACTATAATGGAAAGAACACCCTGGCGTTGTCGCTATGGGCAGCTGGTGCTCAAGGGGCCAAAGTAAACTCCTTTGACCTCCGATTGAGGGCAAAAGTGGAAAGCAGCATAAGCCCAATCAAGAACCAGCCAACGGATCCTTGGGCACCTCGTCATGGCGCTTACTAGTCGCTCCATTCGTCCGTAATGTATGTGTATGTGTTCCGAAATGTACATTCCATCAGTGCTTCCCATTCGAGGAAGCTCAATGACAGGTCTCTATCTTATCGCCTATACTCTTTCCCGACCCTGAGATTGCCTACCTGCCTCCTGACCCATTCGCTTCAGAGATGCTCGGCAGGCTTGCTTCCTTTTCCCAAGCCATACCAGTTGAAGGACTGTAGCTTTATCACCCTCCCCCATCATGAATTCACACATCTGGAATACCGCTCATAGACTTCTACCCTTCAAACCTGCATCAGGTACTCTGGCCGCTCTGGGATGCACAACGCTAGCCGCTAGCGTACTCTTTGCCTCGTGTGTATGGCTGCAGAAGCGAGCAACCATGTCGAGGAGTGATGAACCAGCTGGTCCCAAGACCTTGGAGAAAGGCGGTGCTCTGGACTGTTGAGTTCCATACCATTCTCATGCTCGACGACTCTTTCTCATGATGAATGTGAACTAGCTATGGCTCCAGGGGAGTTTCAGTATCCAAATATCACACCTCATCCTTCCAGCCCACTTGAACTAGAACCCATCCCATATCGCCCGTTCCGCACTGGCGAGTATCAGTACGTTCAATTACATCTACGCGACAGGCAGTCCACTAACCGGCTCTCAAAATCTCAAGTGTCACTATGGGAATCCGTCCCATGCCCTGGGATGAATGGATCGAGGTCAGTCTTGCTGAAATGTATTCAAGTGCTTTCGGGACTCATCCGGATCCAAGCTTGACAGCCAATATGAGGCATATCATCGGATTCGCAGACACCGCATCAATACACGGGGCAAGAACGTTGTACAAGTGCTTCCAGAGAACCCAGGGTTCGTTGCGTCGGGAGCGGCAGCAGGTCGGTCAATTGAAGTATTCTGCAGGTCTTGGAATAACACATTCCTGCATAGCCGTTGAACTTGTTCACGAGATTGCTGAGTATCTTGCACGTCGATACCCGTCCATGTTTCGAGTGGTCAGACACCCAGCGGAGGCCGAAGGCTGCTACGATGGCTGGTATGGCTTGACTGCAATCAAGAGCATCACTATTGTTCCTCTGGAGGAAACTTACGAGCTTCCCCTGAGTATGCATGCTACGCAAGATGTAGGAGAAGAGGCATTGAGGATAGCAGCATTACTGTAAGAAAGTCTTACTAACTCTTCAAACTGTCCTCGTCTGATTGCTTCCTGCTGCCAGTGTCCAGGAAGATATTGCATTGATGGTGGAAGGTAGGAAGGCTGAAACCCGTGGATTCAGGTGCTTTAACGTCGACTCTTGACAATAGGAAGGGATGGGAGATACTATTTCCAAGCTGGTGCCATACTGGTTCCTGGTAAGTAGAAACCCCCAACGCCTGTTAGCCTGGCTTCACCCAATGTTGAACAATTCTAGGCTTCTGGAGAATGCAAGATAAAATTGGTTTACCCCTCGACGAGATCCATAATTCTGGAAACGTGCCTCGGTGTACGTTCGGGAATCGACCTGACTCTGCCCATTCTGACTCTGCCCCTTTATATGCTAGACAAGGAAAAGCTTCAAATGAGTATGGAGCGCTTCTTCCAAAGGCTGG
Organism: Clitopilus passeckerianus; assembly: GCA_944990035.1. NCBI lineage: Eukaryota > Fungi > Basidiomycota > Agaricomycetes > Agaricales > Entolomataceae > Clitopilus > Clitopilus passeckerianus. The sequence goes on along the minus strand of CALYLX010000039.1, from coordinate 14,282 downwards.
CCGTCAACAAGCCGGTTGCTCGCAACAACTATTTCTTCCAAGTCATCCAGCCTTCCGAAACTACGAAAGGTCAAACCACTGTAGATCCTGAGGAGCTCGCATGGGCGGAGAGCAGTCATGGTCCCGAGGATGAGTACACTCACTCATTTCCTGCGGAACAACCTAGTCGTCCTGAGGTCACTACGAGCAATATGCGACTTCGAACGGAACGTCAGACATTGAGGCGCCTGCCACGCTCTGGAGCTATCGTATTTGGTATTCGTACATACCTCACGCCAATAAGCCAGATCGGAAAGGAACCAGGCGTAGCAAAACGTTTAGCAGAAGCACTAAGAGGATGGGGAGAAGATATTGGTGTATATAAGGGAAAGTTCACAGGTGGATGGTGGGACGAAGTGTTGCGCTATTTGGACAGTTGTACCACAGGCGAAGAGGAAGTCGCCGGAACAAGGTACCCTTTCTAGCAAGTACAGAATGAATGCTTGTGGGTTAGATTTCAAACAGTGGATCAAGCCATCGGGAAATCAATGCGCCCCAATTGAGACTCAGGACAGATTATCGCTAAATTGCTTTACCCCTGCCCGCCTCGAGTCAGCTCCCAAGACCCTCCTGAACACATGTCCATGTCATCCGGCAAAAAACAATATAAACAGAATTCATGATGCTCAATCTTGCAGCACTCGACCCCGCCGCCTTGTGTTCTTGTTAAAGGCAGTCTCCAATTCAATCTTAATAGGGACCCACTATGGCTGAAATCGACCAGGTAAAACATGCCCTAGATGGCTGGTTGAAGCTTCCCTATGAGCTCCCTCAGTCTCAGCCACGGATGCTTGTAATTGGGATCGTACTTGTGCTAGTTTCAGCACTCTGGCTTCGAGTGAGCTCACGAAAGTCGCCTGAAAAGGCGAAGATTGGAAGCTCTGATAGCAGTGGCACGCCGCGTGCTGTGAACAGAGACTGGCGCGTCCCTGGGAGTGAGTACTTCAAAGGCACGTTAATTGCTGGTGTTCTCTAATGACAATTCTGTAGCCTGGACACCTGTGAAGTTCCGGTACCCTACCGTAACACCCTTTCCGTCAGATCCGATGAAGACAGAGCCAATTCCGTATCGTCCTTTTCGTTGGGACCACTATCAGTATGCAGACTCTATGTTCTGGCCCGATAGAATTGTTCTAAATCTCTCCGTTGTATAGCGTCACCATGGGTATCAGGTCAATGCCCTGGAATGAATATATCGAAGTTAGTATTGAGTATGGACGGCTCATATTCCTTCGACAAGACTGACTCGTGACTAAGGTCGATAATCAGTTCGAAAGCTACCACAAAATTCGGCTAAATCGCATAGCTACCCGTGGAAAGAACGTCATTCGAGTCCAGGATGCCAAGCCAGGTGTGGTTCAGTCTGGAGTAGCTTCAGGTGAGTGATTGTGACCATTCCTGCTCTACTTCTGTTGCGCTTACACTCTCGAGCCATTGAATTACTGCATGAAGTAGCGGAGTACCTCCCTCAGCGCTATCCTCAAACTTTCGAGATTTGCAGACATTCCGAAGAAGAGCGAACCACATCATCTTTGCACGTCGAGCCCCCGTCAATACAGAGCATTACTATAATACCGCTCGGCAAGACTTATGCACTACCTTCAAGAGATGAAACTCGAATAGAGGTAGCAGAGAAAGCCTTGGAAATTGCATCACTTTTGTAAGTTCCATTACAAGCAGTATTGTAACGGTCACTGAGGTTCCATCATGTGTAGAGTCCAAGAGGATATTGCTCTCATGGTTGAAGGTACGCTACCTCTAATACTCGCCACTCGATAGGAAGACTCCTAACTTTCGTAGGTACCGACGGGAAGTACTATTTCCAAGCAGGAGCCATCCTAGTTGCGGGTGAGCATTCAGTCGACCAATCGATTATATTAATATTAAACGCATCCACCGCAGGTTCATGGCGTCTGCAAGATAAAATTGGACTTCAGCTTGTAGATATCCACACTTCTGGCGGTGTTCCCCGATGTAAGTAAACCATTTGTGTGTTGGATTCCGTTGATTCAGCTTTCCATTAGATAAAGAGAAACTCCAGACGAGCATGGACCGTTTCTTCGAGCGCTTGCCTGTCGATAAACCGGTCGCTAGGAACAACTACACATTTCAGGTGGTACCGTCGAGAGACCCGACAGCTTCGGACGTGGTTGATCCTGAAGAGTTGGCTTGGTCAGAGATAGCTCACGGGCCCGAGGACGATTACCTGAAAAAGCAGCCTGAAGGACCAAATACACCGCCAGAGATCGCCATTTCTAACGTGCGGCTGCGAACTGAACGCCAAACTTTACGACGGTTGCCAAGGTCCGGGGCTATTGCCTTCACTATCCGTTCATACATGACACCAGTCGAGAAGATTGGGAAGGAACCAGGAGTTGCAAAGAGGCTTGCGAGCTCAATGAGAGCGTGGGGTGAAGACGTGGGCGCTTACAAGGGCAAACCAACTGGTGGCTGGTATGATCTAGTCCTAGATTATCTGGACCAGTGTGGCGCCAGGCATGACGAAACCTCTGTCCGGGACGAAGATCGGTATCCTTTTTGAAAAGCTTTGAGAAAGAATCTTAGATTTTGCACTGCATACTCTGCCATAGATGTAATGCAATATATGCAAATATATATGTTCAATTGCTATTCTGGGACTGTATTCGAACTACCAGTGAATGATGTAGAGTCAAATCCTTGGTGAGCTGGGTGCTGAGCAGGCGATTAATGGACCTTCAAGGCTGCGGCCAATGGGTGATCTGTTTCGAGTCTCCAGTGAGGTCGAATTCATGCGTAGCAGTAACTGCGCCCGTGTCAACCTCAAGTTGATATTTCCCGCTGTACAACCAAAGATTTCCTTGCGAGTCGGCACGGGCGATAGAACCCAAGGTGACCTTTAAATCAGCGGTCGCTGTTTGACCTGCGGCGATGGCGTGAAGTCGCGAATAGGATATGAGGCGCTTTTTTGGAGCAGGCGTGGGACCACTGTCGGTTCGGGCAAACAGCAGGGAAACATAGTCGGACGTCACATTCCCGGTATTCTTGACAACGATCTTGAATGTGTCGAGGACAGATAGGTCGAGGGGTGCGCCGTCGTTTGTGGAGCCAACGAGTGAGGAAATATCGTACTGCGCGGGCGGGGTGGGGTTGAAGCTGACAGTGAAGTTGGTATAGTGAAGTCCGTGGCCGAACTCGTAGACGGGGGTGCCGGAATACCACTGATAGGTCCTGCCTGGGTTGGTATCGTTGGAACGCAATGCCATATCCGTCATGTCGATCTTTGACGTATAATCAGAGGGGTATTGGGTCAAAGGGAGTCGTCCGGCTGGAGCCGTTTTCCCCGTTAGGATGTCGAAGAGAGCATCACCTCCACTTTGGCCGGGATAGCCTGCCCAAATAATGGCGTTCACCTTGAATTACGAGTTTAGTGCTCTTAATTCTGAGGTAGAAAATACTGGTTGGGCCTCACCGTCTGATTATTCTTGAGCTGCGTGTTATCGACCTGGCCTCCCCCGAATTGCACAACTATCAGAGGTTTACCAAGCCCTTCAAGGGCGGCTACTAGATCAAGTTGATTGCCTGGCCAGCTGATGCTGGTGCGGTCGCGACCTTCCGACTCAACACTATTATCTATGCCGCCTGCAAATATGATTGCATCTGACGAGTTTGCGGCAGCGACAGCAGCCGCGAAACCGTTGGTAGAGGTACCGGACACATCTGTTCCAGATGCGAAAACAGAGTGATAACCAGCATTGGTAGCGCCTTCGATGGGGCTAACGAGGTGGAGAGCTACACCTTGATAGTTGCCCTGCATCTTGGTAGTTGCATTTGCCCATGGCCCGATCAAGGCAAGTTTCTTGATATCGGAAGATAAGGGCAAGACACCATCGTTCTTCAAGAGGACTATCCCTTCTACTGCCGCCTTGCGCGCCAGTTGCTGAGCTTCGGGAACATTGACATCGGACCAAGCCAATTGTCGGTACGGTTGTGACTCGGGTGGGTCAAAGTATCCTAGCCTGCCGGAGGAGATTTTAGCAAGAACAAGGATCTTCACTAGAGAGAAACCCACCGGATCAAGGAGCTGTACTGGCGAACGAGCGCCTTCTCCAGATCGGCTCTTGTGATCAATGATTGGTTGAAGGCTTCGGGCAGATGGGTAGCATAGGTAGTGCCGCAATCGAGGTCTGTTCCCGCTTTAAGAGCGTTAGCTACAGCTTCGGCATAAGTTGAGGTGTAGTGGTGAGGGTTGAGGATATTGTCGACGGCATCACAATCCGAAGTGACCCAGCGTTCGTCGTTAAAACCCCAATAATCCCTCAGGATACTTTGGAGAAGATAGGAATTCGCGCAAGAAGGGACACCGTTAACCGAGTTATAGCTGCACATGATAGATGCGACCTTCGCATCCCTGACGCAACTCTGGAAAGAAGGGAGATAGTACTCGCTGAGATCCTGGGTGGTCACCCTTGCGTCGAAGGCAGTTCGATCGACCCCTTTCCAGTTGTCCAAATCGTAAGCAGCGAAGTGCTTGCAGTCGGCGACAATCCTAAAATAGGGCTGCGGGTCGATGCCTCCTTGTAAACCATCAATGAGGTTGTAAACGTAACGAGAAAGATGTAAGGGGTCTTCTCCAGGTGTCTCCTGCCCACGGCCCCAGCGAGGATCCTTGAAGGGGTTAATATTGGGAGTCCAGAAGTCCAGTCCAGCCCTACCGGCATTATTGAATGCGCGGGCTTCTGTGCTGATCACGGTTGCGACAGCTTTGATAAGTTCGTCATCAAAGGCGGCTCCCATCAGAATGGGCTGAGGGAAGGAGGTCGCTGAGCTGAAGTTGCCAGAGCTCGCAAAGGTAACACCGGGGCTGCCTGCAACGCCATGCTAAATGGACGGTCAGCTGCAAATCTTGAGAAGCATCTCTAACCACAGAACTTACGAGTGCTTCTGACCACCACTGGTAACTTGGAAGACCGAGGCGAGAAACACCTGGGGAGAGATTGACGGTGTTCGCCATTAACTCTGCCTCAGTGAAAAGCTCAACGATAGCTCGAGCTCGAGTAGCAGGGTCTTTGGAAGTATCGCATACGGTATTATTCTTCAACGGGTCCGTACTGCAATCGGGGAAGGTATAAACGAGGGCATTGGCAATCGCCAGCCACAGGGAGCAAAATAACAGCGTAGGGCGAATCATCCCAAGGGTTTGCTCAAAATCGCTTGGGAGTGTCCCTTTATGCCAGAGGTGCGCTTTTAAACCGTCTACGAAACTGCTGTCATGCGTCCGCCTCGCATACGGTTACGAGGGTGGCCATGGATGAACGTGGATGAGCATGGCTTCGAAGTTCTCCGAGGTTGGTCCAAGGTGGTCACCAGCCATGCTGCGAAGACGAAAGCATGCAGAACAATGGAGTGGGATGATGAGGGTTTGTATTCTGTGCATAAAATCTTTTGCCGGGCCTTCGTTTCTTGTCATGTGGAAGCCAACACTGGTGCATTCGTTGAGTTTCAAGGAGGCGCCGAAGAAGCCCTTTACGCTGGCTGAGGGCATGATTGCTCTGGCGTCATTCCGATAATGTCCGGGCCGAGCTCGTGCCCAAAAATAGATAATTTCGGGCTAGGGGGTATATATTGGCCTTTGAACCTCTGAGCGCCCTGCGCCGTACAATCCTGACACACTGTAGGTGATAACGGGGGATTGTTGCGGTTGAACTGGTCCAGGAATTCCAGTAATTGTCAAGGAGTGAAAGAAGGCGGGCTCAAAAACATCCGGTACATTCTGGAGATCAACCATCAGGTAACTGGTGGAAGGTCATGAGTTCATAATCGTCGTTGGGAAGATCAATTCAAATTCGTTGGGCAGATTATCGGAGTGAAGAACACCAGGAAACCTGGGGCAGGGGGGAAGAATGCGGTATATTTCTAATTGTAAGAACAAAAATCCGTCGTTTTGGGTGAACCCGAAATCAAGCCGACGGTGCTTGAGGCCAGTGTGTAATCTGGAAGGAATCCCCAACGAGTTCGAACTGATGAGTTACGGCAACGGGATTTGCATCGATCTCAATCTGGTATGTGCCGTTGTATAACCATAAGTTTCCTTTGTCGTCCGCACGGGCAATGGAACCGAGGGTAACGCCTAATTTGGTGTTAGCAGTATGAGAGGGCTGGATTGCGTGCAGGCGTGAATAGGAGATGAGGCGTTTGATGGGGGCTGGTGTGGGTCCATTGCCACCGCGAACGTATAGCATGGCGACATAGTCGGATGGGACTTGACCTGAATTCTTGACGGAGACTGGGAAGTCGTCGAACGGAGCCAGATCGAGGGGAGCGCCCTGGGATGGGCTAATAAGCGAGGTAATGGAATACCGTTTGGGAGGCTCTTGCGTAAAAGTGACCGAGAAATTCGTGTAGTGGAGACCATAGCCGAATTCGTAAATGGGAGTACCAGTATACCACTGGTATGTCCGACCAGGGTTGGCATCGCTAGGGCGTAGACTCATGTCGGTCATCTTCACCAGCGAGGTGTAGTTGGCAGGGTATTGGGTGAGAGGCAGTCGTCCAGCAGGTGCAACTTGTCCTGTGAGGATATCAAAGAGAGCATCACCGCCACTTTGGCCAGGATAACCAGCCCAAAGAAGCGCGTTAATCTAATTAGGATCACCATGAGCCATGTCCGTAGGTTGTGTAAATATAGAAGGCTCACCGTTTTGCTATCCTTGAGCTGGCTATCATCAACTTGCCCTCCGCCAAGTTGTACAACCACCAAAGGCTTCCCCAAAGCCCCAAGTGTTTCAACTAGATCGAGCTGATTACCAGGCCAGTCGATAGTTGTCCGGTCATGACTTTCGCGCTCAATTGTCTGATCAATCCCTCCAACGAAAACGATGATATCCGACGCGTTGGCAGCTGCAATGGCTTCAGCGAATCCATCCGTAGTGGTCCCAGAGATAGACGTCCCATTGGCGAATGTGACCTCGTAGCCGGCATTTTTGGCACCTTGAGCAGGGCTAACGAGGTATGGAGCTACACCGAAGTAGTTTCCTTGTAGTTGAGTGGTTGCATTGGAATAAGGTCCAATTACTGCGAGTTTCTTGATGCTTTTGGAGAGAGGTAGGACACCATCGTTCTTCAGCAGGACAATGCCTTCAACTGCTGCTTGTCGCGCCAGCTTCTGGGCGTTAGCCGAGTTCACATCGGACCATGCAAGTTTACGATAGGGTTGGACGTCTGCTGGATCGAAATATCCCAGTCTGCAAGCAATCAGGACAAGAAACATAAAGAGAGCAGATATAGAATTACCTGACGAGGGAAGCATATTGACGAACTAATGCTGTCTCGAGGTCGGCTCGGGTGATCAGCGACTGGTTGAAGGCAGCTGGAAGATATGTAGGGTAGGTTTTGCCACAATCGAGGTCGGTCCCCGCCTTGAGTGCATCAGCAACTGCCTGGGGATAGGAGGCTGTATAATTGTGCGTGCTGAAGATGTTGTCGACGGCGTCGCAATCGGCCGTTACCCAACGTTCGTCATCAAAACCCCAGTAGTCCCTCAGGAGAGTTTGAAGGAGGTAGGAGTTCGCGCACGAGGGGATGCCGTTGACAGAGTTGTAGCTACACATAACTGATGCTACCTTCGCGTCACGGACACAACTTTGGAAGGGAGGCATGTAGTACTCGCTGAGATCCTGCGAGGTGACCTTTGCATCGAAATGTTTGCGGTCAATGCCTTGCCAACTTTCCAGGTCGTAAGCAGCGTAATGCTTGCAGTCAGCCGCAACTTTGAAGTAGGGCTTAGGATCAATGCCTCCTTGGAGACCTTGGATAAGGCTGTAAACATAGCGAGAGAGGTGTAATGGATCTTCTCCGGGTGTTTCTTGCCCACGGCCCCAACGAGGGTCTTTAAAGGGGTTGATGTTTGGCGTCCAAAAGTCAATCCCTGCTCGGCCCACGTTGTTGAATGCTCGAGCTTCCGTACTTATGACAGAAGCAATCTCATTGACGAGGTCGTCATCGAAAGCTGCGCCTAATAAAATAGGCTGAGGGAATGACGTCGCAGAACTGAAATTTCCGGAACTTGCGAAAGAGACACCATGACCACTAGCAACTCCATGCTAAGTAGAGGGTACGGATTAGGTTCAACTACCGCCTCTCGACGAACAAGAAACTCACCAAAGCTTCTGACCACCATTCGTACGCCGGTAGGCCAAGCCGTGCAACGCCAGGGGAAGAATTCCCGGTGTTTGCCATAAGTTCATCATCGGTGAAGAGCGCAATGAGAGCTTTGGCACGAGTGATGGGATCTTTTGAGGTATCACATACAGTGTTGTTCTTCAAAGGATCGGAGGTGCAGTCAGGGAATTTGAATGTAATGGCAGTAGTGAGGGGCAATAAAAGCGTGCAGGCGAGTAAGAACAGCAACGTCATTGCGAAAGAAATGAGCAACAAAACAGAAAATCTGGTCGCTCGTCTCCAGGTTGCACTCTGGTGAATGTCTTCTCGCGTTTTGAAGGTAGATGAAGGGTCTGTATACCGCGCCGATGCGAGTTTATCGCCGGCCCGAGCTACATCGCCGAAATATGCGATGGGAATAAGCTGGGGTGGATTTCTTGTTTGAAAAGATGCTCGTATTGTAGGCAACCAGGTCTTCTTCATGTTTGACATATTGAAGAGCAGTGGGCCGGAAACTTCGTCACTACGCTGGCTAGCGTGTCAGATGTCCTTCGTTAAGATTTTAGCGGTCCGCAGGGGTCCAGACGGAACGTTCATGGGCGTATTGGAGTGATGAGGAGCGTGGTGTAAAAGCTAGCCGTTATTCTGGATCATGTGGCCCAACGGCTTCACAAAACCTTCGGATTTCGTTGGTCTTCATCATCCAGCGTGAGAATGACAGTCCTTGCTCTTGATGAAGTCGAATAAAACCGAAGAAGCAGAGGCGTCGGCAGCAATTCCAATGTTGCGGTGATTGTTGAGGAATTGGACTCGGAGATCGTTCGTGACGTGACACGCGACGACTCAGCCAGCCTCAAGCGATTAGATTAGATCCAACAAAGTTTTTCAGTTTCGTTGATCAACGTCCGTCATCCACATCTCTGCGCCATGGCTGGTATAGGGCCCAAAGAGCTATCGCAAGAAGAACTCGATGCACAGTTACGCGAGTTCGACTCCGTTCCCCTCTTCATGAAGGAGCTTCCGGAGGATAGCGGGGATGACGTTGCTTTAGCTGCTTTGAAAGATCTGGCTTACCAAGGGACACCGGATGGTCTGTGAGGCGCATTCTTTCGGCCTACCCTTCCTCAGCTGATTGAAATGCGAAGAGGTGGCGCAAAACTTTAAAGAACAAGGGAATGATTACTTCAAGGGCAAACGATACAGAGAAGCCTTGGGATTCTATACTCAAGGAGTTGACGCCAAACCTACGGATAATGCTATCCTTGAGGCCCTTCTGTGCAATAGAGCGGCATGCAACCTGGAACTTAGTGCGCCTTACGAATCCGTATTCATTCCGCGGAACTAATTATTACTCTCCTTGAACAGAAAACTACGGCACTGTTCTCAGAGATTGCTCGAAAGCCTTGACTCTGAACCCTCGATCGTCTAAAGCATATTATCGATCCGCCTTGGCACTTTTGGCTTTGGAAAAGCTGGTAGAAGCCTTGGACTGCTGCAATCGATGTCTTTCAGCTGACCCAAATAATGCTGGGATCAAGGTCATCCGAGAGCGCGTAGTGATGGCCAAGGAGATCAAGGACAATAAGGAAAGGGAAAGAGAGGAGAGGCGACGCAAAGAAGAAGAGTTGCAACGAAAGATGAACATTGCGTTCCGGGTACGTGAAGAAACAACACTGGCATCTCCTGACTAACTCCAAATTTGTCACAGGAGCGGAATCTTATACCTGTAAAGAAGGAAGATGGCTCTTCGAATCCTTACGAGCCTCATTTCGACTCAGAAGATCCGACAGAGAGCACCCTTGTGTTGCCTGTCTTCTTCCTGTACCCTCAATACGCCACCTCAGACGTAATTGAGAAGTTCTCTGAGGACACGCCGTTCAATGCTCATCTCGCTGCTATGTTCCCTCCACAAGCGCCGCCGCCTGACTGGGATAAACAAAACCAATATGTGGACGGAAATTTGACGGTTTACGCCATGACACGGCGAAAACGACTACTAAAAATAGGGAAGAAGATGACTCTGCGAGATGTCTGCAAGGCAGCAAAAGCCAAGGAAGGGGAGCCCCGAGACGGAATCGAAGTGAAGGATGGATGCTTGACATTCGTTGTTCTGCCCAAAGGAGATGTAGAAACCAAATGGGTAGATGATTACAAGAAGACTAGAGATAACTAGCTGAATATCAGGAAGTTCCGCATCCATAGCATGGTTTTGGCACTTCATAGACTGATGCAGGAAATAGATAGACTGGAACGGTTCTTTTTCTGTTGATAGACGCCGCTACGTTGCCCCTATGTTTGAACTCTTATCATGCAGGGACCGGCAGCCTGAAGTGATCTTGGGAAAAATATGACATTTCTCAGATTAAGATGCTGGCATCGGAGAGGTCATATGAGCTATTGGAGGCGTTGATTTTCGTTCAATGAAGGGGTCATCAGAACGCATCGTGCGTTGCACAAGTCGGAGTAGGTGGCGAAAGAAGGCGTAACGTCCCGACCCTGTAGAGTTGGCCCAAAACCCTCCCAGTCAACGATCATGGGATATGCGACAGGATCGGTCTTCTCTGCAGTATCAATCGCGACTCGTGCGTCTTGGACTGGGTTTCCATCTGTCTTTGACTCCAGGTGCAGACGAGAGTGATCCGACGGCTAGAGAGAGGCACCCAGATGTATCTTGGATGGTGAGTATCAAAACTTGACCATCCGGATTAAAGGATATGAGGCGTTCATGTATGAGACTTTCCGTTAATCTGTACGGTCACATTAAGAAAGAACATAGATTGATGTGAAAAATCCTTATAAATCGCCTGCAAATGCCAGAAGGAGCTTTCAGCTGTGGACTTTGCGAACTTTAGAGTGAGGAAGTTCGGACCGATGTGCGTGTTACCCAATTTAGTAGCCATCAGACGCCAGTGATCTGAATTTGCAGTTGTTGTGGTACCCAAATCCCCCTCACCGCTCAGCAAGCAGCACCGTCCCCGCCGTCGTCAAAAGGACTGGTGAGTCTCGATTTCACTGAAGTTATGCTGGAAAGGTGTTTGAAGTCGTATGGAATGCTGGAGACGCGAAAAAGAGCGAGTTGGAGGGCTGGAATCGGTGGATGCCAAGGATCAGAGTTGGATGCTGACCAGAATCCACAGGGCCTATAGACTCAAGATGTCCGTCAACACCAAGATCTTCCGTACCGCCAACGCTCCCAGCTCGGCCCCTGATGAATTTGAGACCAGCGTCGCTCAGGCCCTTATCGACCTCGAGAACAACGTTCCCGAATTGAAATCCGAACTTCGCCCCCTGCAAATTTCTGCAGCCCGCGAGGTTGACGTCCGTGGCGGCAAGAAGGCTATTGTTATCTTCGTTCCCGTGCCCCAACTCAAGGCTTTCCACAAGGTGCAACAACGGTATGTATTCTGGGATCATATTGTCTGGCTCGTAATGCTGAATTTGTTATTCTTGTAGCCTCACAAGAGAGCTGGAGAAAAAGTTCACCGACCGTCATGTCGTATTTGTCGCCCAGCGCCGAATGCTCCGCAAACCCACCCGCACATCTCGTGTCCAGCAAAAGCGCCCTCGTAACCGCACACTCACAAGTGTTCACGAGAAGATCCTTGAGGACCTTGTCTTCCCTACTGAGATTGTCGGAAAGAGGACCCGTGTTGCTGTTGACGGCTCAAAACTCCTGAAAGTGTAAGCATTTTAATTATGTTGTTGGGCTGTTAGCTCCATGGCTCATTCGATCGTGGCTCTAGCTTCCTCGACCACAAGGATGCAACATCATTGGAGTACAAGCTGGACTCATTCTCGTCAGTGTACCGTCGCCTGACAGGAAAGGATGTTGTTTTCGAGTTCCCTGTAACCTCGCATGCCGACTAATTTAGGATTGTATGATCGTTTTATGTTTTTTCGAATAAAAAAAGACATGCACGCTGTGACCAAATTGGGCTTAATCTGGCGATGTGGGTGATGTGGAGAATTTTCCCACGGTTAGTTCAGGGACAGGTATATGAATTGGCCAATTTTGGATTTCTGCCTCTTAGCGACCGTGTCTGCTCCTCTTAAGACCTTTTTATCATTCCAACGCCCACCGCGGCCGCTGGGCCAGTCCCTCTGCTCGCTACCTTCAACGTCTTCGGCTGCGAGTCTCTAAGTCGTGGGCGGTCCAGCCCGCATCCTATACACTCATGATTATGGACGACCATTCTCGTTTGGACCCATACCGCAGGTCCAGGTATGAACAGGGCATCGACAGCAAGATTGTCGTGATGGGCAATTCTGGTGCGCGAGATTACACGGCTTGAATTCTATCCGAATGCTCAAGCCACTCCTATTCAGGCGTCGGAAAGACCAGTCTCCTACAGCGCTATACCCAAAATAAGTTTGACCCCCAACACACAACTTCAACAAGCGGTGCTTTCTTTGTCACAAAGAAAGTCTATGTCAAGGGGCTCAAAGTACGCTTACAACTTTGGGACACTGCTGGACAGGAGAGATTCCGAAGTATGGTACGTCTCTTGGCCGCAGTTACCAATTCTTCTCGAAGCGCTGACCCTTTCTTCTGACAGGCACCTATGTACTATCGAGGTAACTCCCAAGCATTTCTTAAGCTTCTTGCCACCGATGCTCAACGTTCATCTAGGCGCAAACGCGGCTCTACTATTGTATGACATTACCAATGCCTCAACCTTTAATGATGTTCGTGGATGGTTGGAAGGTGAGTTCCTATACTTATTGTTCCGCTCCATTCCTCGCTAAAGTCTATATCTTCCGCTGTCCAGAGTTGAAGAGAAACTGTTCTCCCGACTTGATAATCTATATCGTTGGCTCCAAGGCGGATCTTGAGGGCAATCGCGCCGTTACTGCCGACCTTGCACGCCTGTCTCTACACAATTGGTTCCCACCACCTCGACCTCCTACACCACCACCTCCCGTGCCGCCTCCATCTACCCTTTCGTACATTCGGCCTCGTTTCACTTCCTTTCCGAGCCTGAGATCTCCACCTCCCATTTCCGGCAATACAACCCCCGAAGGCCCCGCATATTTAGATCTGCCACCAAACAGACCTTCTGGGCTTCAGCGCAGCAAAACTTCCGTTCAAACACGACCGAGGGGCTCCGGTGCCTCGTCAATAGTCCGGGCCAATTCGACAAATACCTCACGATCGCCACAGTCGCCACGATTTTCACATTATGGCACCCCGACAGGCAGCTGGCTCGATTCCGGAGAAACGACCAGTAACAGCATTGATGAAGAGGATGAATACGCGCTGGATGATGACACCGATGACCGAGAATGGGGACTAAGCAAGGGCATGGAGTTGTTTGAGGTATCTGCCAAAGATGACACCGGTAATTCATATTTCCTAACATGGTAGGTTGAGGCGAAGAGGCTTATATGTTGATTTCAGGGATCGAGCAACTATTCGAACATGTCATTGAGGCAATCATCGCTCGGAAGGACGTTATTGAACAAGAGAACGATCTCAAGAAGAGGGATAGTGTCTTTTTATCCGAGATTACTGCACCTGCCTGGGCTGCTCAGGCAGAGGCAGAGGAAGCTCGGGTCAACTCACAACGCTCGTCAAGCAGATGGGCCTGCTGTTAGCATCTACTGGCGCTCCACAGCGCCCTTCTTTGGCTTTTGCCATTGGTTTCTGACGCCATTCCGTGTCGCTTTCGAACCCGCCTCACCCACCATCACATCCGTCTCGGTTGCTTTGCGCCTTTCGTCCAAGCATCATGTCTGCCTTCTTTACCCCGTGCCCCCTTTCGACCTTCCTAGCCAACGATGACATTGAATTCGGCCCCCTTTATTCCAGGCTTCACTCCACAATCGTATATTTCTCTCCACCCCCACGTCCCGTCTACTCTATTTTTTCCAGGTCACGACAGCATCGCACATTATCATCTCATTCATCACCGTTTTTCACGCACCTTTTCCTCAATTATACCTCTGTCCTATTACGCTTCTTATCTATCTTATATCTACTATTACTCCATCCTAAAGTTTACCTACATGATATGTCCCATGCCGGTGGAAATGCTCAATCATGCCCAATTTCCAGAAATGTTCCGTGGGTCAGCTGGCCTGAACTCTTGGGAAGACAATGATTG